>WURS02012346.1:0-12309 GCA_011762765.2 Rhinocypha anisoptera | reverse complement strand
CGACTTGCAAAGTCATCTTCAGGTCTTTGCAAGTCGAAACCTAGGTCGTATATGATAAAAAAATTTTTCATGTCGAAAAACCAAGTGTTTTCGTCTTCATTATGAATCGCTTCCACAAAGTAACGCCTGAAAATACCCAATTTATCTCCTTCATTCATCAGGTCTAACATTTTTTTCCCCTTTTGGATTGTATTCCGCGGCCTTCCTCAGGATCCTTTCAGATATCCGCCATTGCATCAGGCATTTGATACAATTGACACTATAACCTTTCATTTCATCTTTTGATGGCGTTTATCCCTCTTGGCTCTTCTGTATCTTTCTCGGTCCAAAATCTTTCCTTTCTCGCAACGCACGTCTGATCCGAGGAATTTCATTTCCAGCGCTTCTATTTTCCCCTCGTCTATTTTCCTTCTGTAACCTTATAAGATTCGGATCCGCAGATCAAAAAAGGGGAGGTGCCATCGCTTGGCGAAATTTTATTCGTGTTCCCCCCCACCTTAATTTTTAATAACGTTGTTATTATTGTTCCGCGTTTCATTTATTCGACCGTTGTTCATCTTCGCCGTAACATCCTTGTTCCCATTGTATGTTATCTATGTGTGAGCAGTTACAACGTTTTAACAATTATATTTGCAGAAAATATATACTCGTTCTCCAGACGTGTTTTTCTACTATTCCTTGTGAAGGCTTCAACCCTATAACAAACAATTGCCTGCAACATTCGAGTGAAGCCATCACCAAGCATATATATATATATGCGACTATTTATATATCGAGGGATTTTCCCAATTACAACTCCAATTATTCCATTTCCGACGTTTCGATTTATTTATAAATCATCATCAGGGCAACTTAGTTTTTACATAGTCAATGTGACCCGGGTTTAGTTCGTTGCATCTTGTAACGAACTCCGTTTGCACCAACTCGTTACAAGATGCAACGAAATAAACCCGGGTCACATTGACTATGTAAAAACTAAGTTTCTCTGATGATGATTTATAAATAAATCGAAACGTCGGAAATGGAATAATTAGAGTTGTAATTGGCCAAATCCCTCGATATAGAAATAATCACATATATATATTTTTTTTCCATAAGCGTCACTTAATATGGATATGTTTCGGCAGAAAATACGGTAACATACTCCCTCATTTACATTATTTTGAGTAAAAGGTTTATGTGAAATATAATGTGATACCTAATATAATATATTTGTTACGCCAATCTTTTTAATTTTGCTCAGTTTGCATTCATGCGTACTGAGAAGCATGGTCTTGGCCAATCTTTATCGAATTCTCAATAATGAACTGCAATCATACGTATGGTAGAAAGAATGTCAGTAACTAACCGCCAATCATCCTAATTAATTAACTTTACCTTCGTGGATATTAAAATCTGCCTACAGTCTAACAGTTTGAGGAGCGATTTATCATATTCAAAACTGACGACGAAATTGAATAGACATTTAAGATATTTACTCCCTTCAAAAGTAATTCGGTGGGAATATTTTCATTTGAGAAAAAATTAATTTAGGATTTTAATTCTATAAAGTAAGAGTTTTGTTGTTCGTTAGATTTTGTCATGATTTTCATGATCTAATGACTAGAGTCAGCCCTAAAGGTGATGCCTCCTTCGTGGTGTCACTGCGTATTCTACGTATAGCGGCGTGTTAACCTGTTTTGTGAGAACTATGTTTCAATTGTAATGTTTAATATGACTCATAACAAATAAACCATGAATAGACAACCACACGATGAAGCCCTAAAAGATTATAGAATAAATAAGTTATTTTTATCCGATTACAAGTGAGAATTCTTTGGGGTATTTACACCATTTTAACAAGTCTTTGAGAACCATTTTGAAACACGCTAAGCATTAAAACTTCCATCGTTAAGGGGCCTATTTAGAGTATAAGAGTCCTATTGCATAAAGAATCATTGAAAACAATACCGAAAACGTTTTACCGATTCGTAAAAGACAAGGCCAGAAAAAAAAACAATAAGTTAACTTGGTAAAAGAGGCCACTGACCGTTGTAAGTTAGAAAAACATATTAATGTATTACAAATGTATCAACCGTACGGATTCTCTACCACCATCGAGGTAGTAAGAATATACACTATCCTATTTGTGATTGGAGACAAATATAAAGAGGTAATTCACGCTCAAAGCTATATCGCGAAACAAGTGGATTCGAGGTTTCTTCGTTTCTCTCACCAACTGGTCCATCTGGTCAGGTGGTACCATGAATTTACACTCGTCACAAAACTTACACATTTTCGTAAAAAGATTACTGTAACAATAAACATTACTTACAAAAATTACAAAAATCACAGAAATCGCAAGTGAGACAAGATGTAGAAAAGAAATATTTACAGGATTTTAACAGGAAAACATACAGCGATGCACAGAGTCCCTACATAAAACAATTTCTTCATAGCGTATTCAAGATCATTTATTTATTTTTTATTTAAGTAATTGCACATATACTATTCATACATATCATTTCAATCATTCCAATGTTATTCGCAGAAAGAGCTCTGAAATATCCCTTCTGGCCGTGTATTTCAATCCCCTATTCCCATATAAATTTTTAAAAAAGAATTAAGTTTTTGTTTTTTTATGATACACAATTTTTGCACCTCTGTTTAAATACATTTATATGTGCTGGAAAGGGATCAAATAGTTTTTCTGGCAAACTGTTCCAATCAATATATGTTTTATTGAGGTATCCGTATTTTTTATGTTGGTTCTTTGTGGCCGGCATTTTATCTTGTTTAGGTGATCATTCTTGACCGTGAATGAGCCCATGAAATTTGGCCTATCAAAAGTATAACACAAGATCGAAGTGAAGAGCAGTGAAGAAGAAACTGTGGATTCCACACTAACTTATTAATATAACGATTTGTATCGTCAAATATATGGCATCCGCACAATCCGGTCTTTTAGTGAACACATTTTACGGAAAACATTTTACCTACAATCTTCTACGTGGTCTTCAGGAACGTCACAGTTAAGTCTAAAAGAGTATGTCCTACAATTCAATATCCATTCAAAGTCGTCTCACTACTTCTCTCCTCTGCAACTATCGATGGCCATTCGTAAGTTATCCTACCTTATATCTGTTTCCTATTCATATTCCTTACAAATTCTCTCCACCTTCAACCTCTTTTTCTTGCACTTCTCACACTTTCAAGTAATTTTGACTATTCCTGTCTGAAATATGCAAGAATAGGATACAGTGCGGGCGTAACTATGTGGAAGTCATTATTCGTTGGGAATTTATAAGAATTAAATTTTTTCCAAGGTGCTGTTTCAAGTCTGTTCAGCACTAATAGGCTCTTCAGACCGGGAGGAAGGGTAAAGAATTGATGGGAATGGAAGGGGAGGGGGAAATTCAGGTTCATAAGAGCCTACAAAAATATGTTTTGACTAGTGAAACTAGTTTTGGTAATCATTGCATAGTAACATTATCAATTGCCTTAATAATGTTACTGTGTGACAAAACCATGGTCTGGCCAAATAAACCATGGTCTGGCTTCTAAATTCCCTATAATAAGCAAGAAAACTGTTTTACACTACTTTATTGGATTAGATAAAACTGTTTATCATCGGGGTGAGAGGTGTCATCTAGGAAAGAATGGAGTATCCATTATTTGTCTTTTTTTACGTTAGTAGGTGACAACTTCAGAAGGAAAACTTTCCATAGACATATTCATTTTCTTATTTGTAACGCATATGAGAACTTCGTGGTAACTCAGTCGGTATTGCGCTTGCCTACTGAACGAGGGACCCGGGTTCAAGGCCCTGAGATGCCTCTACACACCAACAGATAAAACCCAACCTGAGTGCTTTTCTGGGAAACACTTTTTCCTGGGAAACCACAGGCGGCACAAGGAAAGGAGCGGTGCTAAATGACCTTGATGTCGACGCACCCTTATAATTATACTACTACTAGGAAAGGAGCTGACCCCTGTACCCCGACATGTGAATATTCACACACTGTTGGGCTTAGTACGTACTAGGTGGCCTCTACCCTCACTTATCAGACCGACCTTAGGATTTAAGACTGTTTTAGGTGGTAATGCATAGGAAGATCAAAGGAATGTGGCGGTGTCTTCCCCAAATACTTGTGTCACTTTAACCGTTGAAATATCCGGTGTAATCCATCTTTTTATACGGTCTCTGGGTATTTTGTAAAGCTGTACAATTTACGACTTCCTAGCCTCTACACTCGACCACCAGCATATAAACCCTCTACGCCTGGCAGACTGTCCCATATATGGGCCAGACGCAGCCTCGTTATCCCTCCCTGCAGCCTTCATAACTAGGAGTTAGGTAAAATAGAAATGACGGCCCGAGGAAATGATGAAAATTGATTTCGCTCAGGGCTAGAATTCCGAGTGGGTCCCTCCGAGGAAATGAGAGATTTCATGGGGAAGCGCTGTGGAGATCGGGCTGGATTCTTTAGAGCGGGCTCTCGGCTTTTTCATGCGTCCCCAATTAAACCACTCCTCCAGCTGAGTGATGGGTTAATGGAATCTGCTGTAAGTGGAAACGAGGCCCGAAATGCGGGCGGTGAGCTCCCAAGGACAGACGGGCACGGCCGGTGGTGGAGGAGGAGGAAGAGATGGGATCGAATCCTCTCGATTTGCGACTCTAGTTTCTACCGCCCAATCCCCCCCCCCCCACTCCCCCACGCTTCGAAATGCTATTAGGGATTATACTACCCTCTCCCCCCTCCCCCCCCACACCGCCCCTATCTCTTTCCACGAACAAACGACAGGATTTACTTCCGGAAGGTCAATCGTGCGTGACTTCGGTTTCTCGAAAATTAACTCGATTTCATCACGCCCGGCAGGTGACTGGAAGATCCGTTTTTAGATAGCGATTTATTTGGGCGATTTTATTTAATCCACGACCAATCTCCATTCGTTTTTTTTAGCATCCCAGGACCGTGAGTGTGTCCGAAAAATGTCCACCTGCTGTACCGTAAACAATCCTCTGACAAAGCAAGAGTTTATATTCAAGGCTGGGGCTATTTAAATATATTGTGTTAATATTTGCCGTAAGTTGAGATGTGCAAGGAAAATCTGGTTCTTCAGAATTCCCTCAATATTTAGTCTGTGACGATAGGTCGGTTGTGTTATTATAAGATATCAAGCATAGAAAAGTTTTTAGAGTGTAAATATAAATGAGGAGGATAGAATTTATTAAAAATGTGTTAGTATGCAGTCAAGATGAACATTATTAAGCTTGGAGAAGTGATATGATATAGAAAGGCGGAAGATATATTTGAGAGCCAAATAGCTATTTTTTTGCTACAGAGTAAAATATAATATTGTCTTCTCACCCAAAAGTTATATAATAACGGAAAATGTATGATTGGCCATCAACCAGTAACCTGCACGGCAAACGGAATCCAAATGTACTGAATCGTTCAGTGAATTAATTCAAAATTTGTTGACAAAGCAATTATGCATCTTCATAATTGTCTTCTGTAACTGAGAATTCGTAGTGTTTTCATCATACAGATTTTATTTTTTAAATAAAACGCACAGAGGGCGTTTAGGATCAATTGGGGTTACTCACCCGTAATTTTCCTACCTGGTGCTTCAATAAAATTTCCTGAAACCTCGGAAATGAACTGATATTTTTTTTTGAACGCGTGAAGTCAAATATTTAGTCTACCGTAAGAACAATATTACTTATTTAACGAACCTAACCACTTATGTGTAAAAATCTCTCTTTCTTTATCACATTCCCACAGGTCACTTTCTCCTGCTACAATTGAACGCTCCCTCCCCTCTCCGGTCAACAGGCATCGCACGGGCGATCCAATTGAAAGAACTTCCTCGGGTTTGGAGTCCTCAGTATGAGTCAACTGGCGAGCATTGTAAGCTGGAGATGATGGTCCACATGGCTAACATGGAGGAAGGAAATTACAAGGTAAGCTACCGTATCTTACCTTCCGTACCTACACCCAGGATAACCCTTCCGGATTATCTTGGGTGTAGCGTGCTCGCCTGCTATTTTTTTTTGGTGGTGAGGAAAATACATTTACGCACTCCCATGGAAGATGTTCCTGGGGAGTGTGGGACTCGGTCGAGGTTTTAGCTCACCCCATAAAGTTCGCGGGTTCGTGTCCCGCGAGGGCATGGGTTTTGTGTTTGTCTGGATTTTTTCTATGATATGAGGAGATCATAATGGTATAGCCGTCGACTCACTCCATAAATAAAAATACTACTACTATCATTACCTTCTGGGTATTTTTCCTGTCAATGTTGCTTCCGAAAATGTATGAAAACCAAATACTTTTTATTTCCTGAAAGATTTGGTCATTCAACTAAATTATAACTTCTGCTGATCTGCAGTAAGAGTGGTAAATGATAAACAAATACATTAAATGGCAAATGAAAAATAAATTAAAGTATGTAGACTTGATACCATAAACACTTATATAACCCAAAACGGACTCCCCAACAAGCAGCCTTCACCTCTTTCAGTCTTCAAAAAACCTCCTCTATAGCCATTGTTCTACTTAAATCCTTTCTCATCCGGTTTCTCCATCATCTTTTTGGCTTTTCTGTTTTTTTCCCTTCTGAGTTGCTCTTCAGATTTTTATATCGCGGCACATTCATTCGCTCTAACGGTATTGGCTGTTCACCAAAGTCTCTATACTTTTCGCTTCCGCCACTAAGTTTGGTGCTTTTGAATAAGTTCCTAATAATTCAGGATATTGTCCACCTTGCATACTCCTCGGTCTTCATCGTTGTTTCCAAATTGTTTTAAGTACTTTTTATTAAAGGTCACCAATTTTTCTTCTGTGTCCTTTCTCAAAATTTCATTTCTCGGCTCCGAACAAAAGATTAGATGTTATCATTCATTCATTGTCTAATAAATTTTCACTTTTTTGTGTTTGGAAATTATTTCTGATCTTAGCATACTGTTTTTTGTCAAATGTGCATTTACTGGCTGTCTTTAAGCGCTTTTAAGTACAATATTTGTCAATTGTTGTTTGAGATTTCCGAGGTTTTTAACTTCGTTGAAATTCTACGAAACATCTTGTACCAAACTAGCTTATTCTTTACCTAAGGTTGCATTTTTTTATAAAATGAGCGTGTTTTAGTTGAAATTTTCTTCCAATACGATTTAGTGTAAGTACTTTCTGTTGAGTAAATTAGTGCAATTTTCCACAAAAATATAGGTTTATTTCCACCAGGTTTCGATGTTACTACATCATCATCAGGAATCAGGTCATCATCATCAGGTATCCTGATGATGATATAGTAACATCGAAACCTGGTAGAAATAAACCTATATTTTTGTGAAAAATTGCACTAATTTACTCAACATATTAAAATTCCACCACATCACGGCTGAAACTTCGAGCTTTGTAAGCACTTTCTCCCTGTCTAGGACTCTTGTTTCACTGATATAACTTTTCCATGCTGACTTACTTCAAAATAACTTAGATACAATCACATTGGTCCTTAGAATTCATTTAGTGGTTCTGTCTGATCTTCTTCAATTATTTAAGGTAGTAATTACTTAATTATTACCTCTTTTTAATTCCTCATTGCTTTAGTTATCCCATTTTTCAGTCGATGGCATTGCATTCCTCTTCTTTCAATTGATCTTTCAGCCATTTTTATGTGTTCTTTTCTAATATATTTTTGTTCCATTTTATTTTTACTTTCCTCAACAAATAAAAGATTTTTGTCATCATTTCTTAATTTATCCGCACACCTCCAGCGTTGTTTCTAGTAATTCATTTTTAAAATGTTTCCAATGGTCATCCAACGTACTTTGAGTTGTTTAAGGCACATTTATTTCATCTTTAAGATTCTGCAGTCTATCGAGCTTTAGTGGCGTTCGGGGAGAGATTGTAGAGTGGAGGTAGAAACAGCGTCCAGAAGAAGATTATGAGATGCGGATTGTTTGGGAACCGGAAGGTATGAGGGATAGAGGGAGGATTTATGGAGAAGCGACGGTTGTTAATACGGATATAGAGATAGGCGATACATTCACAAAGGTGAAAGAGAATTTTAGGAAAGAAGGTAGATTGAAAATTTAACTGAAACAATTGGCATGGAAGCGAGGGTAGGGGAGGACCATCATTGGGTGCGGAAAGGAGAGGATGAGGGGGCATGTTCAGCAACAGGGCCGATCGCATGGAGAGGATTGCGGGAGAGATATTGGAAAAACGTGGCAGAGGGTCAGTATAGTATTTGAATGCCTTTTGAGTCTGGGGGGGTGGGGCTAATATTACTAACGGGGGGGCGTTTTGGTATAATATAGCAGGATACGTCGCCTAATTTTAATACAGGGAAAAGTTCCTTCAAAAAAGTCTATGAGACGCCGGTAAATAAATGCTACAAAGTTTTACTCCTGCGTCAGGTGTAGAGGGTTTATTAAGTGGTTTATAACTGGGGGGAAAGGAGGAAGGTTTATATTGGGATTAGAGCTTTTCTTAGGACGTCGCATCTACAAATGACCATTCACTCCAACCCTAAGAACGTCACTCTTCTCCATCCGGGGATTTTTTCTTCCAAACCTTATTTATTCTTCTTTCACTTTGATTCAGCTAAAGTTCTTTTAAATTTATTTAAAAATGTTTCTTGTAAGTATATGTTGAAAAGTCCCGGATAGAGGTTACACAATTCTCTAACCTTTCTATTTATTTTCGTAACATTTTTGTTCCGTTTTTTATTTGGGTTCTCGGGTCATTATTCTGTTGTAGTTGATACATTACTCCTCCGTCGGAATCAATTCCTTGTTTTTCCGGCAGATTTACTATGTAATTCCATCTCACGTTGCCAAATGTCTTTTCCAAATCTACGAAGCGTAGGTTTGGTATTTTGTTGACATGTATAGTGTTTTCGAATAATAAACATATTATTGCACCGATTTATTTTTTATTCCTGTATTTTTAAATATTTAAGCTAATTAATCTACAGGTTTTCTTCAATTCTTCCTATCTAATCAATTTTTCCTGCTTACTTAATTCCACCAGTCCTTTATGAGTCTAGAGTGGTCTATGTCTACGTAATACTCAGCATATAAATGAGGTATTATGTATTTAATGGCCAGTATTAAATACTGGTCCTTGAATACATTCTCATTATTAATGCATATTTCAATGTGGCCAAAACTCGAGGTCCCCCCCCTTTCACATGCCTATGTACGTATGTATCTATATATCAATTGAAACATAATATTCATTATTGTTAAATTTCATTTTTTTCGCAGGTGGTAATAGAAACGGGAAATCATACATCTTGGGTTGTTGCTGAGAAGCATGGAAACAACAGATCTGTGTAAGTTTTAATAACATTTTATTATTTACATATACTTATATGTATATATATATATATACGAACACACGCACAGATTTATACACATACACGTAGATTGAAACACTCAAAAGACTCACATAATAAGAAATATATTGGGGCTTGTTTGCCCCTTCGTCGATCTGGGAGAACAGACCGACAAAAAGTTTAGACATGTAATATTTATCATCATCATCAGTACTTCAATCCGAAGATTGGTTGACTGCGGCCCTACAGCCCTTATCTAGTGCTATAGATAGGAAAGGCAGTAGCACTAGATAATATTTAATATCATTATAAAAGTCATTAGTATCATGACTCTTCCTACATTTATACACTATCAACTACAGTGATTGTATATTACTCTTTAGTTATATAGTTCATGTAGCAATTTAAACACAATGTAATTATGTGCTGTAATCAACAAGTTGCTACTATTCTACCAATTGACAACTTTATTTCCTGCTAAGGTATATCCATTCAGGTGGAATGTATCATTAACCCAAGGGAGAAAGTTGGTGATATTTGAGATGAGTATATATTCTCCAGGAAAAAATAGTATCATAACGCATAATACTTAAATCGGTATTAACACACTAACATCAGTATTTTGTATTGAATTCAGAACACATTGTATGTATTCCGATGTCAGTATTAAATTAATGTTTCCTGACTTCAATCAATCAATTGGTAACTATTATTAATGCGATTCTTGCAAAAAGGGCTCATACAGTTTTGTAAAATTGTTTAATGTTCTCATTAATGGATGTTTGGTCCATTATTTTAATTTGTCTTCTTTACTCTAGGAGATAATTTTTCCGTCAACATAATATCTACATTTCCTGAAGAAAAAGTATTGTCCTTAACTTGTGTTATCTTCCACTAATTTAGGATAATTAAAATATTTTAATGCATCTCACATACCTTCAGAGTATTATTTTGAACTATAAATTCTTATTAAATATATCTATGTTAAATACTTAGTATAATGTTCATTATGGTTGTAATATTTAATAATTAACATGTATCTGTTGAATGAAAGACAAACCGCTGATCTGGTTAGCTTGGAGTAACTCGCTCGCCGGGTAATCCAATGGTGGCGAGTTCGAGTCCCGTCTAGGTCATGGATATTTGTCAAATAGGGTATTCTCTATGACTTAATGAGATGATCAATGACCATAGCTACTATACTAATATTACGAAACACAAAACTTTCTTTAGGTCGTTCGTTAAAACTTTCGTAGGTCCTTAGGTGATCTGATACTATAAGGTTCTCATTGCTGTTTATTCTTCCAAATTCTACCCAGGTGGGAAAGGCACAACTGTAACTTGGGAAGAATAAGCCAAGAGTTTCACGTAATGTTGGAAATCATCTCTGGCGACAAGATACCTGCACACTTTGCCATAGATAACATCAAGCTCACCAATTGCTTTCCAGGTGAGTGATGTTCTACTTCATTTCTTTTATTTGTATTCTCGGAAATATTCCAAAATTCTAGATGAAATATGTTCTGCAGCATAGATAAGTTTCATGTCACTTACCATAGAGTTATAGACCATAGAATACAAACCTCAAGGACTTTTTGATAGCAGAATGTTACGGGGAGACCAAACGGGCATTCATTGCCTATGTTTTGCTGTCCTGCGTAAATTCGTTATTAACTTTTGTTGGAAAAATAAGTGATCTCATACATTGACAATTTCATTACTTAAAAAAGAGGTACGGAATAATAAGGAATCTCATCATAATAAATTAATGGATTTATTATTGAACACGAAAAAGCTTTCCATCTCCCTTTCTACTTTAGCAATTACGGCGAGGAATAAAAGAATTCTGCGGATCAATATAAAGCACTATCTGAGTTAAAAAGGACGGGGATGGAAAAATCCTTGGTTGAATAAGGGAGAAATGTGGTAGGAATGAGGAGTCGAGGTAAAAGCCATGGAACGGAAAACATATTCCGTCCAACGTCGGTCGAGAAGGTGGAATGTGAAGGTTTTCGAAAAGGCTGGTCAATGAGACAGCACACAGTAGAGCACTTGTGGCATTTGGTGGGGAATTAATCATGAGAAGTCAAATCGGGAATTATTCAGGCGGCTCCACGGCTCGCCTCACCTCCTCTCTGCCAACGCCTTAGTTACCTGAGCCATCGGCCACTCAAAAAAAAACCCTTAAATATGGGACAGGTCAGGACACGTTAAGTATAAATGCAAGGGGCAATTATCTCAACCATGATTTTTATTTTATTACAGAATAATTATTATGAGTCTCTTCGGCAAAAAATAACTTGAACTGAAAGTATTTCAAAATAACAATTAATTATTGAATCAGAAACAAGTTACAGGTTTTTACACCATTCCCCCTTTGAAACAAAAGAATTTAGTCTTCCGTGTACATTTTTATTAAATAATAACATTTTCATAAAATAAGAAATAAGCCCTCCATAAGTAAATAAATAAATATATATATATATATATATTTTTGCAAGGCTCGCTTGGCCGTCATCTCACGAAATCCTTGCGATACCGACACCAACACTACATAGAAGACAACGAGGAGGGAAGGAATGATTTCGGTAGGGACGTGGAATGTGAGGACAATGTCAAGGTCAGGAATTTTAGAGAATGTAAAACTCGAGATGGAGAATGTAGGAATAGATGTAATAGGGTTGAGTGAGGTACGATGGAGGGATACAGGAGATTACTGGAGTGATAGGTTTAGAGTAATATATAGCGGGGGGGAAGGAAGTCAGCGTGGTGTGGCCATACTTCTGAGCGAGAAATTAGGAATGAGGGTAGCTAACATTGAACAGGTTATTGATAGCGTAATCATGGTAGAAGTAAAAGCTGATACAACTTAGTTTTAATTCAAGTATATATGCCAAAGGATGGACATCGTGAGGAAGAAGTAGATGAGGTGTATGAGCAGCTGGAAGAAATGATCGACAAGATACCTGGAGGGAAACATTTGGTAGT
>WURS02012335.1:0-12309 GCA_011762765.2 Rhinocypha anisoptera | reverse complement strand
TCCGGAGCGCCTTCACGTGTGGGGGAGGGAGGGAGGGGAAAGATGGAAGAAAGGACGAGAGGGAACACTAGTGAAAAAATTCTTCGCTGAAATCGCCAGTCCCATACTGCCTTGGGGAAATACGCTCCTAGATATTTTTTTCTTACTTCTTAGACCCGTCGTATTAAATTCTTCTAGATTTCTGTCACTTTTAAATGGCAGAAAGACAAAGGCTAATATGCGATTATGTTTGCGAAATAATTTAAAGTTTCAAAAAATCTTATAATTTTTAATGGACATCGAATAGTAGAAGCACTAATTCCTACGTCGTGGAGCTGAAGGAATCACATCAGGCACTTAAACCCCGTGATTTTCATGAAGTTGGTGAAATACAAAAATATTTTTAGTGTCTTTATGAGGCTTAATTTATTATTCGAATATGAATCGTGTGTTAACAACATACGCACAAAATAAATTACGTTTCTTAGAACGTATTAAATTGAGCACGTGATACTGTTGAAAAATATTAAATATTTATAATATACACATTAGAAATTCACTTCGTGACATTTAAACAATATCAACTGTATCAGCTGAATAGAACTATTTAAAATACTAGTTCTTATTTTTCTTTTTCGAGTTTGATTAAACACCTGCACATTGTAATGCCTCTCAATGAAGCAATCTCTCAGTAGTGAGCAGATGTTTTTGAGATGGTAACAGAAAATGATCGAAGCAGAGATGATAATCGAAGCAGCTATTTTTTTCTTATTATCTTAGCGTTTTCAACTTCATTATCAAACAATAGTTTGTTAGCAGCCTCCTTTGATAACGATAGATTATGCTCACGCAGAACTGGCGTGTCTGGCGGCACTCTACATTAGTATTTGTATTTTTGTTAATAGGGTGCTTCGACGCCTATGGTCATTTCGCCAATACATTAGGGTAGCGAGGAAGACACTAACGAGAACGTGTGGTATAAAATTTTCATAAGTGATTTTTTCGCTAATTGGACATATTCTGTAAAAATAGCAGTAGTAAGAATTCAAACCATGCTATCGCTATTTGAAATATGATTTAAATAATGAAAATGACGTCGTTATCAAAAAATCGTTTTACTATTAACTACTTGCTTATAATTTTCTTACAAGAAAATAAATTAAACATTCATCTCATGTGAGACGGCGCTATCTTAATGACAACTCCACCAGCCTTCCGCCTTGAAGTCATATTCTATGACTTCCCCCTCTTTGGCTGAGTGTAACCCATGCAATAAACACAAAGGACATATCGAACCATACCGAATGAAACCGAAAGTACAGTGATACTAATGGGTCTCCCTCACAGAGATGGTATGGCACAAATCACATAACCCTACCGAGAGGATCAAAATGTAATTGCCATTCTCCTTTCAAAAAAGTGGGTTGAAAACAAATTTTCATCACAAAGGAAATTTAGGCATTTTTAGAGAAGTGTTACTTGAAATTACTGTGACTAAAGATAAACTGGTTCGTTATAACCAGCATTCGCTAAGTAGCATCAAAAATCAAAATACTTTTCCTTTAAATTTTTAACGAAATCCTGTACCAAAATTTCTTTTTGATTGTTTCAATTTAATTTTGAATTTTCTATCCAAATTTTCATTCTTCTTGAAAATATTGTTGGTACAATTATAAATATATTAATATCTTACCTTGAATTTTGTTATATATAGTTTGGCATAGAGAATTATAATAATGGTAATACTTTATTTTAAACACTGAATCGTAAATTTGTTTCACGCTAACATCGGTCTGATTTTGAACGAGACTGAACTGACTCATTTAAATTTTTTGCCTAAAAATTATCCGAATACATGTATAATGCACAGTAAATGGAATTTGTTCATCTCGATGTAATTTGATATAATTAACCTATCATCTTTAATGAAAGCTATTAATAATTTACAAACGAGGGTCTCAAAATTTTTTCATGGCAAATAACTTCAATGACTTCAAATAATTTCACCTGATTTTTTGTCATTTGAAGGTTGTTGCTTAAATCCCTGTTTAGAATTTTGTAATTAAGTGCTGATTAAATTAATTTTCAAATATGCTTAAATAGAGATAATCTTAGGTTTTTTGCATTGTTAAATAACATCCAGAATCTCTTGTACCTAAATATATTTAAATGTAGTACTACATCTATCTCTGTGGATAGTAAGAGCTTGGTAACCCTAAGATATAACTTAGTGTTCGGTAAACATAAGAATATCCGATGGACGAGGTTCCAATAATTGCTTTTCTCATTAAAATTCTTCGCGTGTCATGGTTGACATGTGAAGCTTTCTTGAACTATGAAATCAGGTTTCAGTCTCTTACCCTCTAAAAGAAATTAAAGAGCCACTTTTGGAGAAAAATCCTTGCGTGCTGCCAGAAATGATTTCCCACAAATGATCAAGAACATACATGGAGCATTATATTTATCCATTAAACCCTATTTTCCATGGACCTCGCCCGTGAGAGTAAAATTCGTACTGGTATTATTAGTGTTAGTGATATTGGAGGAATTCCTGGTAGCGAGAAATAATGGCCGTTTAAACGATTTTCTTCTTGGCAGTGAGACACGCGTATTTCCTTCCGTAAGCTTAAGAGTTCAAACGTTTGGTGGAAGCGAATTTCAGTTTATTTACCGGTATCGACGCAACAAGCTTTCCGGGTGCGACCAGCTCGTGATTCAGCATTGTAACGCTTGTGTTTATATGGGATTCTGTAAGTAGCTGGAAATACGTTTCAGCAAGAATTATTTATGGATTAATAAAAAACGCGAAAGGCGATAGTAATTTTATTTTTGATGGTATTACACATGATGGAATTACAAAACGGGTAGAGGGCAAAATAAAACAAGCGTTTATTCATCAAGTTTAGTAGTGACTATTGTGAGGACAAAGTAATTATCTAGTATTACTCATTCAATCGATTAATGAGGATAAAAATAAAAGACATAACTATGTCAGATTGCCTGGCTGTTGTTAAACTTAGTGCATAGGAGCTTTATTGCAAAGCTAATTTAATATATAAATCAATAGATTTATAGTCCATATACAATGGAACATCTATTTGGACTATCAAGCTGAGCTATCAAGCTATGAATATCAATTCAAGCTCTAAAAATCTTTTTACAACATTCCAAGTATTTAATTTATTAGTCTTCCTTTGGTTATAAATCAACGTTTAAATAATTCTCTTTTTAATTGTTAAATCAGTTTTATATCCCATTGACTGATGATATTTATTAACTTATAAGTAAATATTATAAGGTTATCCCTCGAATTGACTATCTATTTGTAGTGAAATCATGCATTAAGCGTATGATTTTCACCAACAAAATTCTCTTGTGGGTAAAAATATTTTTTTCATGAGTATTTGTTGTGGAAAGGTATTCATGTGACAGGAATCAGAATTTATAGGCTGTGTTGGGGATGAATAAAGAATGTCTATGTATTTAATGGCTGCTGAAAATCCACTTTCCAATTTGGTGAATTAACACCTGCATTACGAAATTAGTAGATTTCACTAGTTAAAAAGGTACCACTCATTAATTTCATAAGTTTAAATTAGGTAGGGTCCAATAGAAAGCAAGTTAAAATACACAGACAAAAATCTCAATTAACGTAACTAAGACGAAAACGATATACTAAAGAAAACGCTATTGCTCAGCCCTTTGAATTATCTTTTCTAACCTATGATATTTACATCCAAAGTAAGATAGTAATTGTTCAATATAAGGATATGCCTAAAAGTCCAATTCTCTCCAATATGTAACGCATCGTTCAGGTATGGATTTTTTTTTCGTAGAGATCTTTCAGATACATTGGCCACAAAGTTAGTATTTAGCGTTAGACGAGTTTCCCAGATGAAAATTGGTTAGAACCCCTTGTATGATTTATGTCTAATACATTGAAGATAACTGGTATCGCATGCTGATTATCTGTCTAATTGGAACTTCAGGGGAGAAAAATCTTTTCTTTCTGAGGCTTCCTCTCACTCTGGCCGCCGGAATAATTCCATGTCGATACTTGGAGAAATTCCCGGGATGGGTCTTTTATTAATGCTCGGATATTCCTCCTCTGCCCCCTCGGAAGATGGTGTGTGGACCATAATTGGTGGGTGGATAAGTATCCAGCGATTCCATGAAAAAATTGCTGGGTGTTATATCTACCGAATATTTTATTTTTGGGTCGAAAGAAACAACGAGAGGTCTAAGGTCATCCGTGCTAGTTCCTAGAAACTATCTCACCAGTTCTTTGTCATAATTCAACTTGATATTTAAACACATTATTTATCTTTTGTTGATTTAATTTCATTCTTTCATTGAGATGGTATCTCTAGATGGATTGTAAATGCTGATGTTTCCCGATACAATACACTTTAACTTTAAAGGAGATAATTGTAGCTAGTGTCCTAGGACAATGGGAAGAACTTTGAGTAATTAAAAATTCCAAAATAAAAGTCTGGATTTTAATTTAAATATTTCGCTCTTTATTTCACAAAAAGTAATTTAGGTATTTAAATATTGGAAGGTACTAGATCAAAACTTTTTTCTTTCCAGTTTTCACTATATGTATTGTCACTGAATTACGATCTCCGTTGAAACAAAAGACCCGCATTCTTTACTCAGCGGCTGTCATTATTTTTCTACATAATCCCCACTGTCGGCCAAGGTGGCATACTTTTAACTTTATTATTAAAAAATCAACGTATTATTCTTTAGAATAATCATCCGCTTCCCCTTATGGTAAAAAATGTTTAAAATTTTATATACTATTTCACAAAAACTAAAAGCAATACCTAGTCAATAATGTATACTTATATATATATTGTATATATATATATATTGTATATATATATATACAATAAAATATACACATATATATTTATATTTCTAATAGTTGATAACAGTGGCCACCGAACTATATAGTGTAAGATCTTTTTTATTTGTTTTAAGTTACTGTTTGTTACATCGTGTATCTTGAATGGCCATTATTGTGCGTACTTTTCTGAATATTATATATATTTTAAATTAATTTTGAGCTTCATTATTATCTAATATCATCCTAATTCTTCCTTAAAATAAAGTTTAGATAGATATCCTGGTTTCTTTTCGTGATTTCTTTTATACGAATTGCAAAATCTAAGACATTCCAAGTTCTTATATTTCTCATGAGTTTTAGGATGTACCCCTGCGTGTGTGCGTTGTCAGAATACCTTCCCTCGTATTACGCAATCATCGCAGTAGTTCATTTAACGCTTGTAATTAGAGGAAATTCAAGATTGTAGGAGATGAGTGAGTGAAAATGTGCACCACGTCATTAAGAATTGTTTTGCTGTGAGGGGGGGGAAGGAGGTTTAGGCGCTGGGTATCTCAAAATGAGTGACTGCTCGCACCGCAGCGTCGATTGCGCAAAGTCGGTTAAGGCCAGGTCCTGAGCTCCGGGATTCGGTGAGGTAAAATCAGGAGTTGATGAAATAAACCATCAATCACGGATAGGTTTTTGAGCTACGAAGAGCGTGGGTTGTTAGTCTCTTCATTGTTTCCCTCCTCCCCGCCGTATCTCTCTCCTGCAGTCGCTTACGCGGGAAACACGGTGCTCCGGAGAAAGTTCCCGACCTCACTAAGAAACTAGGATCAAGAAACACGTTTGGTTTCGCATGCGTAATTACACGCTACGGTTGAACAATACCACTCAGTGACTTATCAACCGCCAATTGAATTCACAATCATTGAAGAAAAAAACGAGAAATACATTCCAAGGATAGAGCGTTCATCCGAGGAGTGAATCACACGAGAAGCGAGTAGCGAAGCTTGGACAAACTTACGGCAAAAGAATATTCGCACAGGTCTGCCTTCTCACAAAGGACTGGATGACAAAAGATACATTCCATTTGAGAAACATAAAGAACGATAAAGCGCAATCATTAACATTTAAGAAGCATAGCACATAGAGTAGTGCATCGAGTTTAAAAGAGTAATCATTTGTTCTGAGGTTTCACAGATGATTACATCACTATACGTAGTGAGAAATCATTAACGAAGGCTTGCATCAAATATAACCGAAGGTTTTCATCAAATTATAAATGCCCGTCGGCATCTTATGCGGAGGCTTAACATTGATCGGCAATAGTTTAGAGCACATTAGTTATATATTCGAGTTACATTAGAGTTATAGTTAGATTTATACAAAAGTTAAAATAATCACGCTTGTAAATGTAGAAATCTATTGATAATTTTTGGCAAAGAAAGGGAAATCCGTCCGTTGCGATTCTAAAGCCAAGTTGGAATCCGGTCGATTCCTCTGGGGACCCCTGAAACTAGGTACCCTTGATTGAAGAGGGAGAATTTACGGTGTTAAAACCATTTGGAACATCTAGAAGGCATGATTAAAATGAATTTATTACGCCAAAAATGCTTGTTTATGAAAATATATGTTAGCCATTAAAAAAATTTAGTATGTATGGATTTTAAAAATTGAAAGAAAAGATGAACATTTTTTGTATTGTTATTATTCCCCATAGTTTTCTGCGAAATTATGTAAATATTTGAAAAAAATATATTTAGCCCATAAAAGGAAAAAGATCAGCGAATTGAAATAACTGAACTTAGCATGAAAGAGTTAAAAAAGGTATTAGGTATAAAAGTAATATCCATTTATTTAAAATATTGAAATGAAGGTATATTATGACCATGATTCATTTGTGATTAATATATTTGTAATCACAGCTTCAAAAATTGCTATTTATTTTTGTCCTCGTATCAATTTTTGTTGTTGTTGTTTTTTGCCCAGTATTGGTGTCATAAATGTTTTATTATCTCTCCTTCCTTTTTAATGTTGCAAACGAAGGAAGGGTATATTTCGTCAGATAGAATACTGATGCATAGTTCCCTCTGTCGTTGTGTGCATACTTGTGTTCCTGATGTTATTATAAATCTCATTTCTTACAGCAATCATTTTGGTGGAATTTGAGATCATTATAAATACGTTAATTATTATAGTGAAAATTCTGAGAAGTCCTGATAATTTTAGTAGTAGCTATTGGCGTTCACCATACAGCTACGTTCATCTTGTAGAACAATAATGAATATACGTACGATAGTGATGATCGTAGGATAGTGTAATTTATAATTATTATAAAGCAATGATATCGAAGTCCGATATAACGTAAAGCGAAAATATGAATTAGTGTAACAATCCAGAGCATATACCCGATGATTTAAAGCTGAATTATGTGGAAATTCATGTTCACAGGAAAATGAAAGCTTAAAACACTTATTCCACAGAATTTTATTTTCACGGTAACGTTAGTTTCGACGCATTTCCGTCATCATCAGGTACGTGGGATTCGTGATGATGACGCCTATGAATCATATTTTACTGTAAAAATAACATTTTGGAATGTTACTTACTGCTTGAAATTTTCATTTTCATGTGGACTGAGAGATTATTTTCATAAAATGACGTTTTAAGTTCTTATGTGTTATTTCACCGAAATTGTTTGAAATTTTTACATTACTATTGTATATTAGTCTTATACCGCCAAATATATAATAATATATTTGGCGTAGACAAAATTGCGTTAATGAGATATAAATATTAAGAATGAAAACGTGTACTTATTTTATGTAGACCTATTTTTGGAATCAAATAATCAGCACAACTGTTTGATTCATTTTCAACCGATAGGGATAAATATCTTCAATATTCTCCAAAAGAGTAATCCCGAGATGGAAAAATAAAAGCCATATTAATCATTCCCTTTTAAAATATATTCATAAGAGAGTTGCACCTCACGCGCGCTTTAATATGCAAATGTATATAAATCTTTAATGATGCCTACAAGGGCCTTAATGTACCACAAAAACTTGAAAATATTTTTTTTCGTATGTATAAGGCTCGGGAGATGCAGATGGTGACTTATAACTCTTCTTTTCGCCGGCTGTCAAGCGACGGAACGCTGGCTAGAGTTTCCAATTTGATGAAAACTACGTGCTCTTGGTCACGTAGCTGTTAAGGTATAAGGATGGGTTGCCTTCAATCGTAGAACATTTTGAGTACACAAATATCTTCTCTGGATTAGAGAGAGAAATGGAAAGAGCTGCGGAATTTGATAGTAGAGAAATTTGCTATAAGGTACAGGGACGACAGAGACCGAATCAATGAGTCACACAACATTCAACTTGCTCTTTCAAAAGATATGATCAACGTCACAGTCTCAGGCATAACTTTGTGGAAATCCTTCATATAAGGTGTAAAGGAATTAATGCTGCTATTTCCACATGATATCATGTGGAAATAGCAGCGTTAATTCCTTTACACCTTGCAGATATGATCAAGTAGAAAGAGAGAAAAACAATACATTCCAGACCACGAATCAACATTTACCTTCATCGAAACCTTAAAGATGTTTTAAAAATTAAATGTACGAGTATTCATAGATTTTGAATTACGATCAATTTTGTGAGAGGACTCTAATAACGTGGTAGAATAATAGATATTAATTATAGTTTATATGATGAAATACCATATAAATAAATTGAAAATGGTATCTTGTGGCCAAAATGAAAAATTAATTAATTTTTATATAACCAGGATCCAAACCGTTTTCAAATTGGTAGTTAGATATCAGTAAAACATACATTAATTTCTTACCAACGAAACAGCTGGTTCTACATGAGAAGTGCAAAATTTGTCTCAGTAACCATAAAAATTTTTGTTCTATGACAGTTATTTCCCATTTCCACGTATACCTTCCTATACGAATCAATCCTGTGATTTCGGCGTAATCGTTTTTATTTCCTTGGGATAAATGAACGAATTGTTTCAAACCTTTTTTATTAACCGTCTACAAACTATACTTCACTTGCCATGGCCCTTTTCTCTGTAAGATACCACTGCTATTTATCCGTAAAATCCCAATATCCCGAAACACGTGGTACACCGGGTTCGCATCCGTGACAGAAAGTGGTGGTCCGGCTGCCGTGGAGCACAAAGGGATGAATAGAAGCCTTGTTCAAGTGCCGAAGACACGTTCTCCTTCTCAACTTTTTACGTTCATATAAAAAAATGCCCAGCTGGAATTGACGTACCCAGAGAGGCGCTTCTTGTTCTCCCTCGTTCGTTATCGGCCATCAATTGAAAGGCAAAAAAATATGTCGGTAGAAATTAAGATTCCTAGTTCTTTGACAGTAATTGGTGACTTAAGTTAATTGACGGCATTGATGGTTCTATGTAATGTAGTCTTGCATTCTCGATGCCTTTTTTGAACCTATTTTTTTCTATACGATTAAAAATATATAATTGTGAAACTTTTGTGGAGCATTATTGTTTGAAATTTTTAGTTAAATATAAGTACGACCGTTTCTTTCTGCAGTGTATCAAAATAATTTTTGTACAATGTAAAATGGAATGCTCTTGATTAGGCGTTGTTCATTTTCTTCAGCTGGTATTATGCTATTACATTAATATAATTCATTTGTACATTAATTAAATGGTATTTTGGGGTTTTTACAGGTTTTGGAAAACGTTATGAAGTTTGTAGTAGCTTAATGTTTTATAGAGAATTTATTATTTCTTCATCACTCTGAAATATTTTTATTGGCATCCTCTCAGTTTATAAGATAAGAAATGGTATGCCGTAGACCAGGAAGTAATCCCCGGAGATCTACATAAAGAATACCTGCGATCGGCACCTTGCAGTCAGCAATCACCATTCTGGTTATAGGCGAATGGCCGAGAAGCAGACTCGGTTCAAGGCGCTATAACACTTGAGACTTCGAAGCAGCGTGTAAACATCGGAAAATACTAGGGAGGGAGCATCCATTTCTTCGACGCATCGAAAAAATTCATCCTCTCTGGAGAGTAGAATAGAGAGTTTTTAAAAGCAGCTTGAGACTCCACCAGACTGCAAGGTCAAGGACAAGGTCTTCGACCGTCTGGTCGATCAGCTTTCCCTCTCTCTCTCTCTCCCCGCTCTCTCTTTCTCTCAGCTCCCTTCGCTAGGATCCCCGCGCTTCTACTACTTTCGATGCCCCTCGCTCTTTTTCTCCTTCCCTATCCCCATCGCTGGCCTGTTTTAGCCCTGAATTTTGGCAAAGGAAGCCAGGATGGGAGCGTTTAAAGTCGGGCCCTTTTTCCGGGAAGAGTCGGACGGGAAGTCGGTGTTGGTGGCATAAAGCGTTACAATGACGAGGTCCTTCCAAAAAAAAATAAGGACCGGAGAGCTGAGCACGAGAGAAAAAGGAAGCAGGAAGGGAAGAGATGGAATAAGGAACACCCTTTTACAAAAAAATAAATAAATAAACACATTATATGCCCTCAGAGGTCTGAAGGCGGATGGGAGAGGGAGTCACCCTTCTTTTCTTCCTTTGAATAATAAATCTTCGCCTTCGAAACTTTTCTTCCTCTTCCCCTCTCCCCTTCTTCCCTCTCTCTCAAGCTTTCCGTCTCGACAGGTGAGTGAGGATTTGCGGGCTAAAAGGTGCGCGAAACTTGGGAAGGCCCAAATGGAAAGGATGAAAGGGAAGGGAGACGGATAAGGTAGGCGACGCCATCTTCCGTGGGGTCCGGGGGGATATGGGGATAAATTCGGCGACCCTGTGGAGAAAAGTGTGAGGAATCTCTGTACCAAGGGGGTTTTCGGAAATGGGGTGCGAAATATGTTAGCGGGAAACGATGGCGAAATCTCCTTTCCTGAGCGTAGTCGCGGTATGTCCGAGAGCTCATCAGATTCTGCGAAGTCATAATTGGATATTGCGATTGGTTGTGAGTGCACGAGACCACCGTCAATGCGACACTTTCCGAAGGAAATTATGTCCCTTATTTTGTGGAATGTGGAAGGAAAATTTAAGAAATCAGCAGGATTAATGCATGAATGGAATGCGACGTCGAAGGAACGCATAAGGTATGCTGCCTGCCGTGGGTCACGTAGGTGTTGGCGGGGCGGTTCCAAGGTCCTGTCAGATTTTCTCAGACAGTGCAAGTGTTTCCGATTCTCCTAACAGAGAGTTTCTTTCAATTCTCTCAACGTTACTTGAGTTTTGGTGTAAATTTTGGTGTCATTATATAAAAAACAAATAAAAATTTAATGACCCCGTTTATGAGCCATGGCTTGTAAATTAGAAGGGAAAAGTACTTACAGCATTTTCATGTAGTAGTTATAGTTTTAAGTCCATTACCTCATCTTCATTAATGCATCCTGAACGAATAGTACCATTATTCGAAAAATGTCCTTCACCTCACCGCATCCTAAGATAGATAATCTCATTCTACTCATTTCTATCTCTAGGCCAAGGCTGACGTACGAGAAACAGATCAGGCAACGGAAAATATTAGAATCAAGACGTGTGAAGGTATATAAAGTTTGGTAGTTGTCAGGATAGCTTGAAGTAGAGCTGCATGCCAATATTTACTGTGGCAATTCGTGGTTGTGAATTTTCCATTCGTCCTAGCGCTGTATCATTTTTATGATTCCTCTACTATACTTTCCTTATGAAAACATTACTTGGCTTAAAATGATCTTGCTGGTGTTTATTGTGTCGTTGGTAGGTGTGTAATAGCTTTTATTCATAGCCGCTGCGAATGAATATACATACATGAATATATTCATTCATACAAAAATGACCGCCATATGGCGAAAATAACACATTCAATGATAGTAAATAAGGAAAGGGATAGTAACACATAAAAGGACGGACACACAATGTGGTTTGAAAATATATGATGGAAACCAACAAATTCATATGAGAAAAAGTTTTATCCTCAGCCGGAACTCGAACACCGTACCTCCTCAATAGCTAGTTGAAGGTGTGCTTTGACCAATTACACCACCGAGGACCCTTCTCATCACACATGAATTAGACGGTGTGGCTCAGCTTGCTCGGCCGCCGAGAGAAGGCCTTCGTTGCTGAGATTCGTACCACTACAAATATATTTTCAAACCACATTGTGTGTTCGTCCTTTTATGTGTGTCCTATACCTTCCCTTATTTACTATCATTGAATGTGTTATATATATTGAAAGAGAGAGAGAGAGAGGGAAAAAGATTGTAGACGATGAAGCAGGCACGGAAAAGTTTCGTCGGGTTAGGAGCGAGGATAAGAGAGTGAGGGCGGAGGGAGTGAGAGGCAGGCAGACAGACTGAGAAGGGGAAAAAAACACACAAAAGCAACTCAGGCGGCGAAAAGGAAGAAACTCACTCATTTATACACACGTTCGCCGCCACGGTGTGGGGGGGAGAAAAAGTTTCCAGACTCGGGGAAGACGACGCCTTCCGCTTCAGTGGATGAAACACGGTT
>WURS02012305.1:0-12310 GCA_011762765.2 Rhinocypha anisoptera | reverse complement strand
CCCCATCCCGCTCCCGCTCCACCTGTGCGCCAGCCGCCTGCACCACACCGACATATGTCTCCTTTCCTTCGCCCCGCCGCGAAAAATTCACGAAACCCTTCCTTTCTTCCGTCCACTTCCTCCTTCTCCCCCCCTTCCCAATACGGTTCCCCCCCAATCCCGCACGTCAAATTTTCGAGTGCCTCCCGGGTGGTAGGGACATTACCATACGTATGCCGTTCCCGGAAAATATTCCGCTCGGAACACGAGAACACGGCGTCGTCCCCGGCCGTTTTTTGACTTTTCGTCGACAACTGTCGGGGAAGGATAGGACGTGATTGATTCCGTGTTGATCCTCGAGGTTTTTCCCCCTTGAGGCGTTTCCATGCATCAAAACAGTGAGTTCCGTTTCCCCAAAGGAGTTTCTGGGGACGTCGGGGGTTTATCGAAAACCTTGACTATCGGTTCTCGATTCCGTCCCGAATCAATTCCATTCGGGGGAAAATGTAAGGCGAGAGCTCACAACTTTCCGTTGGTCAGATCTCGAGTGTGCTTCGGGCCACTTGAAGCCTTCACTCCAAACACGGAAAATCGAGAGGTGAATGAAAAAAAACCTCCAGGAGAAAGACTCAATGTTCCGTTGAAGAATAGGTTAATTTGGGACGGGAAACCCCAGGATATTTATTCGTGGAATCGATGTACTCAATGTGCCATTCTTGAGATTTTACTTTCCGCACCTAGTCTATAATAAAAGTCTAACATTGGTAGGACTGTTAATATTATAGCAACAATTGATACGTAGGAACAATGACGAGAATATACCACTCAAAAATTAATTTTTCTCATTACAATTCACAATCGGAAGATGAGGGACGAAAAAGCTTCATTGCCTTTGTAAGATAATGCATTCAGACTGATTACTTCTAAGACTTCAACCGTGGTGCCCTTAACGCCACTGTCATACTTTGGTTATTTCAGGGTATTTAGTGGATGTAGTTGTAAGATGCAATTTTAATCTAATATACAATGTCATAATCAACTTAAATTTACAATAATCGCAATTACCAATTCTCGAGCCCCACAAGGACATTAATACTAAAAATAATTTTAAAAAGAGAGGTTTTCAAGAAACTGGTGTACAAAAAACAATATCTATGAGCTGTGTTACACCAATAATATAAAAAGAAATTGCGGTGCGGTAGGTGAGGATAAAAGGTACTGAAAATATTTAAATACGGTGAACCCCCACTCTATGATGTTAATTCGTTCCGAGGGACCGATCATATTGTGAATGTATAGTAGAGTGAGCCTGGTTTTATGGATTTCTGTAATCCGTTGCTCTATCTATATATGAATAATAGAGGTATGTAAATTAATTCCGCATATTTGGTTATAAGCTATGAGGGAAAATAAGTTAGTAATTAAATAATATAATGATTAAAGAATAATTATTTACTGATGCGCGCAATCATAATGTGAGTCTTAAAGTGATCATGATCTTCTTGGTAAAGTGCATCTTAAAGCGAAGTCATCCTATTGTGAACCCATCGCAAAGCGGGGGTCTACTGTAAGCTTCCTATAGTCAATACAATACTTCTGAGGCCGAGGGAATTTTATAAATCAAGTCAATTTAAATTTTCTATATAAAATATTCTATCCACGGAAAAAATAAAGAGGATCTGTCGAGTGTATAAATTTATTTACTTTTGCCTCACAAAATTCACGGTTGTCAAAAGGATAAGTTTTAGCACTCGGTGCTAATATTTTTCATAGACATCGTTTCATTTTTCATTTTTACTATATTTTTACTCTGTTCATATTAGCCTATCGCAGAGGTCATAGTACAATGGAACTTAATTGCGAAATATGCGCTATGTGCATGAAAAATAAGTTCACCCAAGGATTACGATTCCAACTCTCGACCTGCGGACTAGCCAACAAGCGCGGTAATGAATGACCCAACTGACATGTAGTTTTTCCTTGCTGCTATGGGTGAACAATAGAGAGGGTAATTAGAAATTATGGTTATATGATGCACGGAAGGATAATGGAAATTAAATAGTCCGAGAAACATTGAGTCCTTCGATGATTCAGTGATGTGATGCAGCTAATTGACCTGAATTAGAGCATAGAAACATATTTGAAGTACAATACTTTCCTGAATACTATAATGGTACAGAAATGATGAGCTTATGGGAAGAGTTGAATTGATTTAACAATGCGAGTTTATGGCGTTAACGTAAGAGATTTGGTGGAAGAAAGGGATTGGCGTGTATAATAAAAATAGTTGCTGGAATGTTTAATGAAATCTCAGAATTGATAAATTAGTCTGGTGGCAGTAATGCTAAAAAGTCACTGCTTGTAGATTCTTCGAGAAATCTACAGTCCGAGATGTATTTGTGTGAATAGATAAAGTTGAGAAATTTCTCTAATTACTGCACTCGCGTCAGTAATGGACTCACAATATCAACGACTCCTCTGTTTCGCTTCACCCTACCATACCCAGCCTTTTGAAGATTATCCCTCTTAGATCACTCTATTCAATCGTAAGAGTGGACTGTTCTTGGAAATCCTCGTTCTTCCGCAGTGGAATTCCATGGAAAAGGGGCAGGCTTATCCAAAGCAAATCTCAATGACGCTGACCGCTAATTTTCGGAGCGCGAGGCAGTCGCGTCAAATTGCAATGTACACTTGCCTCTCAACTTGAAGTGACTTAGATCACACCACTTACAGGGTATCCACTCCAGTTTAATCATCGGATCGTGACGTGGGTTCCATTCTCGAGACGTGATTCCTCTCTCAGAAACTTTTTGAGCCAGCTCCGGGCAGCGCTGCCAACCCCTCATCGCTACAACACGGAGCGGAGGCGACCCCATTTCCAGTGTTTCGATGATTAATGCGCTGCAGTTCGTGAAAATTTATGTAGGTGATTATGCGGGCCGGAGTAATCCAGCAAAATGCGCAGGGGAGAAAAAAATAAACAAATGAGGTACGTAACTCCGTTTCATCTGCGAGGCTGTCAAGAGGCTCGGCGAGAAAGCGTGTCGTGACCATAAAATGAAACAACATCCAATGAAATGAAAAGCTTTGCTCCATTTCATCAGAAAAGGTGTCAAAGTCTCGGCAAGAAAGCATATCTCGTCACATAAGGGAACTCTCAGGGATTTGAGGAATAGGAATTCATTTTCTGTCTGTGGGTGAGAAATAATAACAAAAATAATTTTCATTCAAGGGCGTGTTTTTGTTATCGTTCATTTATGATTTATTACTATCCTTATCATTTTGGTTACATGTTATTATTTTGTAATGATAATTTTTTCATTTATCAAAAACTTTTACTAATAGTAAAACATAGACGAAACTCAGTTTCAAGTTATGTTTCAAAATTTAAATAAGAAAAATGGGGAGTGACTAAATTGTAAAAATTTTCGCCGCTTAATTTAACATTTTAGAAAGTAAAGCTTCATCAAATACGGCATCACTGCGGAAATCACCGTTTTTTCGAATTTGATGTTTTCATGCTCTGATGTGATATGTCTGATACCTCATTATAAATTGAGTGCTTATGATGCCCATGGTGATGCCATAAATCATAATTTGACTTGAAAATAAAACACCAGCATTCTTCCTGAGTCACTAACATCGGTGGGTATTCTGTTTCGTCGGCCTTTCGATTGCCTTGTTGATTACATCCAGAGATAATAAATATAATTAATATGAGCTATAATTATCCAGCCAAACCTGTGAGGGAATCTCTCTCCTCATCCGGTTCCACCTACCGTTTCGAGCATGTCCTACCCCGCCCACCGCACGATGGTTTATTTTTAGACGATCCTTTTTGGTTTCAGGATAATTTGGCTTCAAATTGATAGGTGATAAGCATCAGACCATTTTAATGGCAATAATCTACGAATAATTAAACAAGTATGTATTTGAATAACCGAGACGTGAAGAAATTTCAACTTTATTTCCGACGTTTACTTACTTATGTAGGACGCTCGGAGTTGAAAAAATTATTTATTCAAACATTTTATGGATATTTTTATTTTAGGTAATGTTGACGTAAACGATATCATTACGTCTCAGCGATCAAACTAAAGGCATTACATTCAATCAAGACGATGCGAAGAGAATTCAAAGTGAGTGAAAACACTATGGCCTACCGGGTTAGCCCGAGGGCTTGCCGGCTAACCCAAAGGTCGTGGGTTGAAATCCCGCATAGGGCATGGGTGTTGTCTTTGTTGAAAAGGGAAAAGGGTTTTGAAAAGGTGTGAAATGACCATAGCCCTCGAAGCACCCTATAAACAAAAATACTACTACTAATAACACTATGCCTTCTATACTACAATAATAATTCCGCTATATATGTAACAATCGTTGATAATCTGTCAATAATGTAAGTTTAGACTTGGCTCAAGTAAAGTGACCCAGAGAGAAAAATATCAGGCTCAATAATTTAGGATCTTCCTCGATCGTTCTAGTTGAATATCTATGTCAAAACAAAATGGCATACACAAGTAGGAATATAGATGAATACTCTTTAGTTTATTAAATTAAACCGAGATGGTATCACACCAGGAGTATTTGTCTCATCGAGTGCATTAAAATAATTTTCCACAGTTGTAAGACGTGGCCGACGCCATCCGGACAGAGGAGGACATGGGAACAATGGAATTATTATACTCCGTACGCCGTAACAGTGGTGTTAGGAATTTATATGAAGACATGGAGGCCTTCCGCTTGCGTATTTGAAAGAGAGAGGGAGAGATGGAGAGACGGAGATATATACATATAGAGTGAAGGAGACAGTGAGAGAGGGAGAGGTATCCCAAGAGATCCTCGACGCCTAACTTTCTTTTGAAAACTTATCTAGTATTTCAAAAGGGGAGGGTGTGCGAGAGAAATCCAAGAAATACGTCAACACGAGAAATAAATCCGGTGAACAAGTATGACTTCAAAGCGTGCTAGGCACTTGGGATTTAATCATCATCAGTACAGAAGACATCAGAAGATTGGTTAGTGCAGCTCTCCGTTTTTACCCTATTAAGCGGAAGTTCCTTTAACCCTTGACGGCTTATGCTCTTTAATTACTCAACTGTTTGTCCTAAATACTTAACCCTTGGCATTCCTCGCGGGACTGGCTCATCGATATGCCCATCTGGCTCTCCTTATTCTGAAAGTACTCCATACTGTCTTTTCCCCTTCTACTTTTCTCTACGCCTCTTAGTTCGTTGGTTGTAATTCAAAGCAATCGTTCAAACCGCAACTCAAAGTCGGTTGGATAAAATGGGGTACTATACCCCGTTTAGTCCAACTTACTAGTACCCTGTTTTATCCAAATACGCCATTTTTTGAGGAATATGACTTACGTATACAGAAAAGTAGTGGAATATTCATTTTTAAAAATGCATCATTGCGTGGAGAAAACGAGGTTTAATTTTCACCGAACTTACTTTGAAATCTTCAAATGAATGTTTTCCAGATATAATCACGCACTTCAGAGCAAAAAGTTTTTTTTTAACGCAGAGAACAGACACGCTGACAGAGCGGATTTCTTGTGATCTCTCACTGCACTTACTTAATCTGTTCTCATCCACGATGTATCCAGCAGCATTATTCCATAATCATTCTTATTTGTCGTATTCTTCTCTGGACCACTTGTTCGATGGTCATTATCTCAAATTCATATAGAGCCAAACCCCAGTCGAACGTTTTAGCGTATGCTCTTTGAGTGCATTAATGGTTCCTTCTTCGCGAATGCTTTCTTTAACTTGAGTTGTTCTCCTCCCGATGTCGTTGAACTTCTACCGACCCGTGTAGGCGAAGCGTTGCACTTACTCTAATTTCTCTCCCCTAATTTCGTTCCCCATGTTTTCATAAAGTCTCCCTTCCACACAATGGGATTTTATTTTTTATTCGTGTTGCTGCTCGTCTAAGAAGAAGACTTGCTTAGGATGAAAAGGACGGCTCAGGTAACCGACGAAGGAGCGAACGCTAGGAGTGTAAGAATCACGATCGGGCGAAAAACTGGAAGTCATGAGACAAACTCACTGGACAGATTGTCAAGTCACGACGGGTAGTTGAAGTCAGCAAATGAATTAAGGGAGTAGTCGCGAGCACCATAAAATGCATGACGTAACATAAACAGTCTTAGAGGCACGAAGCGGTTACCAAGGATGAGAATTCGTTGCCTCAGGCGAACTTTATGGAAAAAGCTCAGCGTATTGAAATGAGAGAAACACTTGGCAATTCCACACAAATATTTATTTCTTAACCCGACCTTGGTTTCGATAATACATGTCATCATCAGGTAGTTTCAACAGAAACTGTTGGGTTAAGAACTAGGTTGTGTTAAGAAGTAAATATTTTGTGGAATTATTAATTGTTCTCTCATTTCAAGGATGAGAGTCGTGGACAGTATATATTCATCTCAAGGAACTGACGATACTAAAAAACGGAAGCATTCCACAAAAGTTAATTCGTCTTAAGCCAAGACCTGTTTAATCGCTCGTTGGAATACATGATTGCTTACACTAATATATCTGAGGATATGGCGGAATACTGAAGGCACAGACAGTAAGATTAATCCTCCTTCGTCACCCCTGTTGGACTTGCCTTCGGTGTATTGACAAAAGAGAATGAGCAAGGCTGATAATGAATTATAGGAATTATTTTTTTTAACAATTTATTTACCAGAACATGTAAAAATTTATCAACCTTCGAAATAATGCCCACCAGGTTCAATGCACTTGTCACAACTTCTTCCCCTGTTCTCGAAATTTGTTTAAAGCCAGCCCGATATTTTGCAGTTTAGTATCCCCTTCGGCTTTTGTACTATGGTCAATTATTGGGTGATTTATTGAGGGATTTCCTAAGTTCTCCATGGAACCAAATGTTGTAAATGCAATCAATTGTGGCCAAACTGGAGAGAATACGTGGTCCTGATGCACTTATTGATGGCCTTTTGGATAAGCGCTACCTAAAAGACGAGGACTATAATGAAAATTTTCTTGAGAGGACAATTTAGATGATTCCGGGTCCGTTTGCTATAAACGACTTGGATAATTGGACTATTTTTTATTTTAATTCCGTAGTTTTACCATTCACTGATCAATTTTCTGTTGTTTTTATATTATCATCGAAGTTTGGTGCATCTTAGGCCCTTATAATGGCCATTTTATTGCCGATTTCATCCGAGGAAAATCTCTCTTCTTGACACATTTTTAGGTTAAGAGAAAGATAGATGCTATGTGAGTTTAATCAGGGGAATAAGGCGGAATAAGTTCCTCAATATTTGCTATAAAACGGCACTTTTGAGGGAAGACCTGCATATCCTCCCCTCCTCGCATAACATTTTCACTTCATTTTCCCAAAAGTTCAGCATACTATATAGTTCATTTTTTTGTGACTCCTTTATAGATTATAGGCGAAATCATCAGAAAAAGTCCCCAAAGAAGCGAGAACAGTGAATCCCTGCGATCAACTGTAGGCAAAATTGAATTTTATATTTTGGAGTTGGTGAACATCACTGTTTAGGAGCTCATCCGCTGTTTTGATTGTTGATTTGTCTCTAGTGTATGATGATGGATTCAAATTTCTTCTGCAGTTGCATCTATATACGGAGAATTTATTGCGTTTTATTTTTTTTTTTAATTTCAAACATTCCTGAACGTCAGATCAGTTTTAAATACACTGGGCACAACCCTTCCAGAGAGAAAGGAAAGGATGTAACACATCCTTTCATCTGAGATACTGACATCTTCATCGACTCGAGACACGTTCAGTCAGTGATCTTCCTGAACAATAGCATACACCATATAGACGATATCTCTTTCTTTTGTAGTTACATCAGCGGCACCCTCTAAGGGGTTCATATTTCAATATTGCGCGACCAAGTTGAAATTCATTAGCCTGCTTTTTACTGTTCCAAATGAAGTATTGCGCAATCACGCAATATTACTCTCACGACATGCATCCCATTAAAAATTTCTTTTGCGATTAAATCTTTCTTGATGAAATATTTGGCCATTGGATGACGTTCACTAGTCTCTATTTTCAGTGACTGTCTAAAAAGATATTTTTAACTGACAGCAACTCGACGAATCGTTTTGATACTTCAAAACTGTTCTGTGAGCACACGTGGCGGAGCGACGCGCTAAAAAAAAAAAAAAAACTCGGTACTGACCTTTATATGGTTCGCCGCAAACTTTTCAAATTGCCCTCGTAAAATATTTACGGCGTTTAAAGGATTTGCGTGCTCCCCTAGCTTGAGGTTGGAGTTGTTTGATTAGTGGAATGCGGGAATGTGAATGAAAAATTCAGTAGTATGGGAAATATGGTAAATATTTCGCTCGCCCGGTAACCAGGTATTTTTCGTTTGCACGGGATGGATTTTCCAGCATTTTTCTCGCCGAAATGTCCCTTTCCGAAAGACGTTTCTCTAGCCATTTTACCTGCCTTCGGATCTTGATCACAAAGAGTTTTAGTCCTTTAATACATTTCCTCTTTAATGATACCATCACCATTTTATATTATGGCTTGATGGAGTTCACTGATCAATTCCTCTACCGTCTAGAGCCTCTTCGTGCCATATTCTTCTTCGCTCTCAAGTCTACCGAAGTCTGTCTCCAGTACGTAATAATTTCTTAGTCTTTCCGTGCAGCACGGAATGCATCTGAGAAATTATTTCCTTCTTTCTCCATCGTCAATTTAAGTAGACATTTTTTCTGCCGTATATTTCGTGGCAGTTAATAGATACTTCGCGTGGCACTTTGCATAATATAGCACCACCAGCATTTCTAATTAAAATACAAACCTCATTACCCGGCGTGCCTCCATAATGGCGTGCGACCGGACTTCTCGCTCTTTCTTTTAGAATCGTCGTGCAGTTCAACCTAGTTTGCATTGCTACCACGAATTATGCGAGGGAAAACTGAGTAATGTAACGTTTATCAGCCACGCAAATTGGAGAGATTAATGTGCGCGACGCTGAATTGCAATTTATAAAATACTAGCATTCCATGAAAACAAATTAGCGGCTTACCCTTCCATTAGACCCTCTTACAATCTTATCAACTCTTGCTATGCCAGTGATTTTGCAGTAATAATTTAAACCGTGACGTAAAAGAGTAAAATGGGAATTTTGCCAAGTCCCCTTTGGGTTCAGGAAGAAAGTCATGCGCATCTACGTCATGTACATCCCGTACACCGGAGTGACTACAAGAGGACGTGTGGCAGAGGGTGTCATGTCTTTTTTGGAGAAATTCGGCTAGTAAACAAAAGTGCCAATTCTGTGACTATCGCCGGGATACCATGCGCATTAAATGCTTCTGATAGTGAATTTTACGATGGTAGACAGGGTAAATTAATTCTATTAAGGCTGTAATATTGTCTCCCTCATTTCATACCGTTGGTCTAATCAGTTGATATCATGCGCGCAACTACGTGTAGCAGCTCCCTAGCTCTCGCAAGGAATCTCTCGTGTCTCGCTTGCTTTCTGGTCCCCCCCCCCCAGCGATTTCCTCAAGTTGATTTACCGCATGGTAGAATCTTTAATTAGTCATGCGGATCTTCTTCGATTGATACTTTCTTTATTGCCATTTCTGCAATGGATGTAATATTCATGCTCCGACAGTGACATAGAATTGAATGCAATACATTTGATATTTTCTGTGGTAGTTTCGCCACTTGAGAACGATAAAAATATGCATATAACAGACCAAAAACAGAACATGGCGGTCAAAAGAGAAAGGAATCAAGAGTTTGCATCCATACATGCATGTTCACTTACATACATACAAATATATACCCATACATACCTATATATTTATCGATGTGCATACCATGCATATTTGTTACATTGTAACATATACGAGTATTATTATTAGGTTAAAATAAGATTAAGTTATTATGAAATTTCTTATCGACCAGAAAATAAATTATTACATCACTTTGATGGACCTATTTGCCAAGAATATACTCATAATATTTTTATTTTAAACTGGTGCTTGTCCTGAAATTTTTGACTTAAGTACCAAAATTTAACAGATGAGATCAGATGTAACGCTTTCAGGCGTCACTACGTGGAACCGATCCATAATGAAGTAGGGGAAGTAAAAACACTTGTGATTCCACTCGATACTTTTTTTTTTAACCCGACCCGGGTTTCAATACGTAGTATCATCTTCAGGTGTCTTATTCCAAACTTTTTTGGTTTATGTACCTTCTCTTCCACCTTCCTTCTCCTAACCAGAGAAGGTATATATACCAAAAAAGTTTGGAATAAGACACCTGAAGATGATAATATGTATTGAAACTCGGGTCGTGTTAAAATAAAATATCGAGTGGAATCACGAGTGTTTTTACTTCCCCTACTTCATCAAGATGAGATCAGGTTTGATTTTTGATGGGTGGTATGGGGGGTGGGGAGTACAGCTTTGAAGGACTTAAGCCTACTTTGGTGATTAAATTGTATTGAGGGGCTGGCGGAAAACATATTATGTATATAGGAAGGTCTTTTGGATGAAAACAGACTGAAAATGAATGCTCCTAAGAGATATTTTCTCCTACAATAAAAGTCAGAGCCATAAAAGTCATAAAAGTTGAGAAAACTATGGTCCAATGTGAACATCCCTGCGGAGATCATAAATGAAACGCACGCAGCAGTTCATTGCGCGTTCCAGTTTGACGGTAAGCGCGTGATCTAGGAAATCATAATCGGCTCTACTCTGTGGAACTCCTTCATAATGTATAGGATAGGACCTGACGATGTCACCAAGTGAACGAAACTGGTCGTAATAAAGTATTATTTTCGGAATTGCAAAGTTTTATCCTACACATCGGTAAGCGCGGGAGTTAAATCATAGAAAACAATGTAGACGAGTGGCGGGATTATAAAATAAGTCTAGCTTTTTTTTTCAGCGTATGGTTTCAAGTCTGGCCAGCACTATTTTCTACTTCTACGTATTACCCTGCAAACTGCCGCATGGGTGTGTGGCAGGGGGTGAACCACCACCAGACGTTCACATGCACTGCCAAATGTCATTATGTATTAGGAGTGATAAGTTACGCACAGAAGGAAATCACTTGCGTGCAACACGTAATAGCAAAACATCATCCACGGGGTGTTGTCAGACCGCTCACAACAAACATGCGTGAAAGCTGCTACAAATGCCATCATAAAATGCAAGGTCAAAACAGGAACTTTCCCCCTTCGAAGGGACTTATAATGCGACGAACCATGGCAAGGCGTGTGCAAAATATTAATTTGTTTTTTCTCCTTTTTTATTTCTGTTCCCTAAATCTCCAGGGATTTGAGCCAATTTTCATGCTCGATCAATATTAGATGTTTCGTACAATGTGTGTATATAAATACAAATAAAGAAAAATTATGCCCCATTTGAATGTAATGTTTGTAATTGTCACCCATAGTTAACATCCCAACAAACGAGATTTACTCTATAAAAATGCTAGTTCAATATTAGCAGTGTAATGTATTGCTAGAAAAATCCAGTCAAGATTTGAATAATAAGGCACAGGCCTATAAATGAATCGAAATTTCATCATATCGAAATAACAGATGGAATTGGCAAGTCCCTTCATAAGTTCATGCATAACTATCAGGCTGTTCGGTCCAGGAGGAAAGGTATTAGGGGATAAGAATGAAAGTGTGGAGGGAAGAAATGTCGCAATTTTTTTTTGGCAAATGGCGATCGGAAGACTGAACATGAGCTGGGCGCGACTGCAACTCACTTTCCCGCCACGTGGAGGCAGGTTCCTTTAAGGCGTGTCCGCGGAGACGGAGGAGATAATCGCGAGGCGCACGACCTCCATTCATAAATTGCCCCCGTTACTCCCCTCCCACTCACTCGGACCCCCCATCCACCGACGTTCCCTCGGATCGAGAGGGATGGAGATACAATCGAGATCATTGGTGTGTGTGTGGGGTGGGGGAGAGGAGGGGAGGGGAGTGGGACGGCCATTTTGATGGATAGCCTAGGGAGGACGTTGGAATCTGGGGGAGAGGGATAAAGAGGTCTCCGCCGACGTCCAAGAGTCCTCGTCTCGCCGTCGGGAATTCCTCGAAGGTGGACGAATGCCTCAAAAGACCCCCCCCCACCCCCACCCACCCACCGGGCAATCAACGACGCGCGTCGCCAATCTTTTTTTTTCTCTTGCTCTTCTATCTCTCTCAGACGAGAAAAAAAACCCGAGGGAGGGAGAGAGAGAGAGAGAGATAGAAAGAAATCCCGTCACCACGCAGCCACGAGCGAGAGTCGGTCACCGCTTCGCCGAGACTGCCCGGGGGGGGGGGGGGGGGGGGGGGGGAGAC
>WURS02012294.1:0-12310 GCA_011762765.2 Rhinocypha anisoptera | reverse complement strand
ATGCCCGAAACAAAAATACAGTCCAAACAGTGGACTGCACAGGGGGAACCGGCTCCAAAAAAAGGAAAAACTTTTTTTTCTGCTGGGAAAGTGATGGCGACTGTTTTTTGGGATAGTCATGGAGTTATTTTAATCGATTACATTCAAAAAGGAAAAATAATTACAGAAGCATACTACGCATCATTACTTGACAAGCTTAAGGCAGAACTTGAACAGACAAACTGAAGACTTTTTGGACGGGTTACAGAGATGGGAGTATCGCTGGGAGAGTGTGTAGAGTTACAAGGAGACTATGTTGAAAAATAAAAAAAAAAATTTCAGAAAAAATTTCTTGTATTGTTGGGTCAGAAACTTTTCAGACCACTCTCGTAGCCATTAAAATTCAGGGTTTTTAAAATTGTTTTGGTTAACATTTATGTCTTGTGTACAGAGACTATTGGTTTGAAGTAGGTGCAAGTTTGCAGTTGGAAATGTTTTTCAGTCTGCCATCATGAATGCATGAGTTTTAAGATTTCATTAAAAGAAGGGAAGTATTTGTTAGCAGTAATTTCTCAGTTCCTTTTATTCATGGATCTAGTTAATAGGCAGTCATTTTTTAAAATTTTTTCATTGACAATAGAATTAAATTCTTCAGTCTCACATTTTGAGGTTTTTTTAAAAACCATTCTTGTCTATCAAGCTAATCAATTTCAGTTTGTGTTTTATAAGCAGTGATTTCATGCAATATATCTAATTTTGATTCAGCATGAATTGGAGAATCAACATTATCCTCTGATAATTAAAGACAGATATGGTGCAAAGTTATTTGGATAATATATGTACTTACATTAATTCATGCTTACCTTTCACCTATCACAAACTAGTAATGATCAATATTGATGACTGATACATTTGCATTGATACATTTGTATGCTTCCTTATTTGTAGAAGCATCTCATGTCTGACTCTTGTGATGACAATGAAACACCACACCAAGTTTTTCTTTGCCATTAAAATTTGTTTCCATGACAATTTTATAAAAGGGAATACGGCATGTGATAATTATGTTGTGTTCCTTCTTCCTTTGCACTCCTTTAAAAAATGATTTTCTTACCCTAATGAATACATCATTTTCCAAAAAAAATTCTCCAAGGATTTTGTAAAATATCATCATAAGAGTACTCCCCTTGGGAGTAATTGTTAAATCTTTTTACATACATATGAGAAAAATATTGTTTCAATTTGTCCAGGCATTGGCGGTACAACTCCCTGGCTGTGAATTTCCTCCGTGACCTGGTGCACCCATCGGTCTCTTATCCTGCGAAGGCTGTGAAATTTTTTTTATCTCTCCTGATACATGATTCCATTGAACTAAGAAAGGTGAGTTGGACTTCATAGCTACTTGAAAGTTTTATCATCGAAGGTTTTAACTAATGCGGATTTCCAATGAAAGAGGTATTAACAAAGATGAAGTTATTTTTGTTGTTAATCAGCATGAGTTGCTAAATATTGGAAGGGGAAATTTTGTGTGTAATTCACTGTTACCATTGATGGCAGTGGTTTCAACCTTTGATGGGGATGATGAGTGTTTGGACATTCTCAAATTATGACCAAGAAAGAGTGTAAAGGATATAGAGAATCATAAATACATAGCAATTTTCTTCACAACGTCAGAACGAAATACATGGATGAATGCTTATCATTCAGTTATTAAATTTTTATTGTTCACTAAGACATGCTACATTGGCACATCAGTTATACTGATTGGAGAATATTTTCTTTTTAAGTGCATATTTAAGTTTGGTTAGCCTTTAAATCCATAATTTATTTTTATGGCATCAAAGTATGATTATTGAGCCAAAATTATGTATGATTATTGGTATGATTATTGAGCCAAAATATGTGGACATTCTTATGTTTCCTAAAACAATGAAATGCCAACAGACCTTGTTGTCAGTATTACAAATACAAAAGATGTTTTTATTATTAGTGGAATTCACTTCAATTGCTGCTGAAAGATCATTTTTGACTCTAGTTCATTTCCTGAAAAATTCATTTGGGGAAAAATGATTTCTCATCTGAACATCGGTTAGGTTTTCACATAAAGACATTAGATGTTGAATTTCCTTTTTTGAAGCATTGTTGTTGACTGACAAAAATGACTTTCTCAAGAATTTAATTAGTTGTGAAGGCTGCACATTTAACAAGAAATAACATATACGGTGAAACCCTGAAGCATTCAGCCTTCACAACCTTCATACAGCAAGAACATTCGTACCAATTTAATTACTTGATTCAGCATTACCTTTTCAAATAGTTTTGAAATTCCAGGTAATAGACTAAAGGTCTAAAATTCCCTACACCATTTACATTCCCTTTTTAATGAAGTGGTACAATCTTACAAAATTTTGGGGGATTTGGGAAAATTCGTTTGGATAGGGATGAATTATATAGATATTTAGAGGTTTACTGATAAAAGGCATGGAAAACTTAATTAATTTGTCTGGTTCCATAAGACATCTTATTTTTAAAAGAATGAGCTAATTACGCAATTTCATCATAATTATCAGGGTTTAAGAAAAGAGAGTGGAACTTCATGTGACAGTGATTCAAATCTTTTTTTTTTATTTTTGCTACATATCGAAGACAATTTTTTCTGAAGGGTCAACAAAATGGTCATCTTTGCTACATCATTTGGATTTATTTACAAATTATAGTGTGTATTAATTTCAAAAGTTTTTCCAATACATGGAGTAGATGTTTCTATTTTGATACTTTGCCATGCAGCTTTAGTAAAATTCCTCGAGTTAGCATTGAATTCTTTGTTGCATTAAACTTTTTCTTTTCCAACAATTCCCATAAAGAATATGCTGAAATTTTTGTTCTAATGTCCTAACTTATACAGTAATCTGATGGTGTAGTGAAAATTATTTCCTGGGTGATAACTTGTGATGAAGAAATATATGTAGTTACTGAATAATTTAATTGTCAATATGCACGGATGTACCTGTATGTTGTTTTCCTCGACTATGTTCTAGATGACATGACCAACAGAACTATAAAAACTATCATTATATAAGTATGTCTTCTATAATGCAGTAGGAAATAATTCTTCTTCTATTTAGGTAGCCATAAGGACTGTGGTGATTTGCTTGAGGCAGTCTAAAAGAAAACACATCAAGATAACTGTTGATCCACACCATTTTATCAAGCAAAAGGCCAAAACAGGAGTAGTGTCTGACGCATCAGAAAGTGATGTGGTTTGGCCTGGTGATCGCCCAGATAACGAATGGGTCCAATATGGTAGTGGTTGGAGCTTAAATGGACCTATAGACAGGCGAATACCAACAACAGCCTCTGAGTGGGATTCTACCGCTTTTACTCACAAAGTATATTCAGGATTTTACTGTTGGCCCAAGTAAGTATTTTTCAGACTTGGGGAAGTTTGATTTTTTTAAAAATCTCAGTTAAGTTAAATTCTTTTTAATGGAGTTAGGAACACGTTATGAAACTAGTTAGTACAAGTTAGATTCATCAAAAAGTAACCTAATGTCAGGTGAAACTCAGAAAAAACTATCAGAAGTTGGTCTCAGCCAAAAGAAAAACTGCAAATGATTGCTCCATATCCAGTTCTGATAATGTTATCAATGTACATATAATCTTTACAGAACCCCTTTTACTCAGTTTAATATTTGTTGTGACTTGAAATTTGGTTTAGTTGGGTCTATTAATTTGTTGTGACTGATTTGTGGCTTATATAGCTTGTGTGTAACAAACCACTTTTTTGTAATCCCATCAAAAATATATTTGTTCTTTTGTACATTTAAAATTAAACACGAATGATATACATTTAAATATTGCTTAGCATAAGTAGTACTCGGTTGTTAATGAAGTTCACTTTAAAGGGAAGTATTATCTAATATATATATACACACACACACACATATATATATATATATACACATCGTATATGTTACTTCTCAGCCACAAAATCACATATTTTTACACATATATATATATATATATACACACACACACACACGTCCTGGGATTAATAAAAATATTATTATTATTTAATACCATTTTTCTTCTCTCTTTTTATAGAGACTTGAAGGTTTATGCTCCATATGCTGTACAGCCAGACCTTGATCGAAAGCCTGAAGATATGACTCCTGAAGAGCGAGAAATTTATAATTTTTTTACTAATAAAGAAAATGTAGACAAGTTGGTCACTTTTCTGTCTCTGGAAGAGAAAAAAGGGAAGGACAAATTCAATGGCTTGCGGTTCACTATGTTCAAGGTTAATTTACTTTAATTATTATTAAGGCCATTTTAATTTAGGTGTATTGCTGTTCATGACCATCCTAGAGTCATTCTGCATTGCTACTAGGCTTAAAAATATGTAAAATAAGGCATGGATTTTATCTATGCTCTGGGAAATCATTGGCATTACATATTTGAACTTGCATAATAACAGTCCTAATATGTCACATTGCAATGTTAGTCTTTAATGACTACATGATATAATTTGGGTTAAAGGTTTGTTAATCCAATAGGAGGCAATGCATGTAATTTCTTATTTGTAGTTAACCTACTTTTGCAATGTGACTACTTGGTGTAAATGAGATGAGCAATAATTCCCCATTTAGTTAAGTCTCTGTGTTCAGTCATGGTCTAAGTCTGAAAAAGTGATTTTTGGGCGGTGTATCATTTTATAAAATGACCCCACGTGAATGGCCCTGAGAACTTCTAACAGCAAATTTCAATAAACCAACGAAATGATGTATGGCAGTAATAATGGCTGTTCATCATTCATGTCATTTCCATATTTGAAAACAGTCCTGTCATCCCCTAGCATGCCATGTGCATATATATGCTTGGTGCCCTATATAATGGGTACACTATGTTTGGTGTAATCAACTGCCTCTTATGAGTTCTCTCAAAAATATTGTGCGAAGAATGTTGCAATTATTTGCATGGTTGTTATTGTTTTTAATATCAACTTATTAAGTTACTAAAACTTATATACTGAAAACCCCCAATATAACTCATAGATACTGAGTTCATCCAGATATGTCCTGCAAGAAAATTAATTAAAATTTTGTTTAATTCATTTTGTACAGGGCTTGTTCCGAAATCATGGTGATGCAGTGTTGGAGCTCTTCAAACCCCATCTCATTAGGCTTGTTGCTGAGAAACAAGAGAGCAACCAGAGATGTGCTGCTGAAATAATTGCTGGTGATTCTAAATTTTGGTTGCTTACTGATATATGCTCTGCAAAAAAAGTCTTTGTTTACCAAACTTCATGCAATGTTTATTTTAATACAGGTCTTGCCCGGGGAAGTAAGCATTGGCCTTTTGAGAAGGTTATATCCTTATGGGAATTCCTTGGACCAGTCATTCGAACTGCACTTACCAATCTGACAGTTGAATCTAATGGTGATTGGGGAACTTGTTTTGCCACTTCCTTGGTATGTACCTGAAAAATAATAGTTTGAAAACTCAAATGTCTAATTTTTGTTACATATAAATAGATAGTTTTGACTACCTAATAACTACTAATAAAGTTTCTGCTTTTAGTTTCTTGTGGATTCCTATCTCCTCCTCATTTACAATTAGGCAATTCTTTCCTTTTCCCAGAGTAAAATAATTATTATCCCATAGGTTAGACTCAAATTGGTAAGCAATTTTCATTTAATAGTGACATTACATGGAGGCTACTTACCTTCTGCTTTACAAGATTATAAATTTATTTCTATTTTTGTGGTAGTACTAAAAATTGATGTCATACATCATAGTGTATGTTATGGACTTAACAGATGAATAAAGATAAATATTATTGTTACTTTTGCAAACAATATTTCATCAACTGAATTTCCTGTTTTCTTCTGATACAAAATATTTTTCATTAATAAATAAACATTATAAATAACTATCGCTATTGTGGTTATAGAAGAAAATTATCAAATAATTATATAACCAAAAAACTAGTCTTCTACCTTAAGGTTGGTTTAATACGTGAAGATGAAGGTAACCTAGTGCATACTAAGCTAAATGGTACATAAAAATCCATACATTATGGTGAATGCCTACTGTGGCTCCCAAGGAAGATCTAGCTTAGAAATGGTGACCCAGAAAGTCACAGTCTCCTTGAGTTTAATGGAGGTTTTCTGAGTAATAAATGGGACAGCAACCATGTCAATCTCTTTCAGAAGCAACCTCAATTTATTCTATATTTGTGCCATACTTAAGATAAATTAGACTTATTGTTTTGGGTATGTACAAGTTTTCATGTATTCAAAAGAGAACAAAACTACATTTCTAAAGATTATTCTATAAGTAACCAATTGAAAATGTCAGTTATACCATTTATTATATACTAACAAATGAACATTCTCATAGGAAAACCGAGATCCTAATCGATTGCATTGGATACTGGAAATTCTAATGGAAGACCCCCTTAAAGAAGATGCATCTTTTCTTGATTGCGGGTAAGCAACTGATTATTTGAAGTAATTTTTATTTGTTATAGTTTAGGCTGTTTGGCAGAGTGTTTTTTTTATTTCTCTAAATTGAAATAGCTAGCCTCGGGGTAGCTTGCTCACTGGCTAACCCAAATGTCACGGGTTCAAATCTCGCCCAGGGGATGGTGTTGTGTTTCTCCGGATGGGTTTTTTCTATGATTTAAAGAGGTGCTAAATGACTATAGCCATCGATGAACCCTATAAACAAAAATACTACTACTCTAAAGTGAAATAGGCCACATTTAATCAGTCCATGACAACAAAACTGAATCAACCAATTTTTTTTACATTTCCATGTTTTGAGATTAATTTTGTCATAGAAAGATGAAAATATCACTTCTTTAAGTATAGAATGGTTTTGTATCTAGAAGTTGAAATTTAGCAAATGATTTTTTCCTAATATTTTCTCTAGGCGGCTCTACACACTACAAGGAGCATTGAATCAACAGCAGTGGAGAGTAGCTGAACTATTTCATCGCCTTCTCATATATCTATTTCCTTATTTAAATCATCCTTTTCAGAACGTTAGAGAAAGACTAGGAAGGTAAGTGATTAAAAAATTATTGATAGCATTTACAATAGATGAATAATTAAGTCATTTGTACATGAAGATCTGTTCACACTAGCATGAATTAGGTCATGAAATGTTTATGTATAATAAAAATAGCAATGGTCCCAGCATCAAGTCTTGGGGAACACCAGATGCCACTTATCTTACAGGCAACTGATAATTTATCTTCAAACTTCCAAACCATGGAATGTTCATGTACACTCATGTCCCCTGCCCATGTCATTGGTCATTATCTTTCCATGAAGATGCAGACCTTGGTGGGCATTGACTTTCTCCTCCACAATTTCCCACCAATCTTTTTCATCCTCAATTCTTCTCCTCCATCCTTAATTGTTTATTGACTGTAAATTTTTTGTGGTTTAATCAATCCAAATTAGCCTTTGTTTGTGCTGTGTGACTTTTCCCTCAACATTCTTATTGGCATCCATTTTTTTTATTTTTCTCTCCAAATGTCCCAGTCATTCCATATTCTTGACCTTTCACAAATCTATGTCCTTTCCCCCAATTAAGTGATTTAGCTCTTTATTTTATCTTGTTCTAGATTCATTGTTTTCCTCTGCAGGTCAAAATATTTTCCTTTGTATTAGCTGCTCAAATACTCTGAATGGCTCTCATCCAAACTTTTGGGGGTAGGGGGGGGACAAGCAGAGAGAGAGAGAGACGAAACATAAACATTAGTCCAAAAGTTTAAACAAAATTTTAAAAAGTTAGGCTTAACTTATTATATATGTTATCATAATTTTTCATTAAATAAAATTAAGATTATAGGATAATTTAATTAAAACAATCATTCTGTCAGAAAAATTAAAATAATGCACATTGAGTATCTTTCACTCACACATGTAAAGTTTCCTGGGCATTTCTTCCCACATCAGGAAGCAACAGTAGTATCACATAGTTGAAGTCTGTGGCTCTTTGTGAGTTGACCTGGATATAATTACATCATTGGCATATGAGGAGATCTGACTGGATTTCCTAATGATTGAACCATTCTCATTGATCACATTAATCACCTTATTTAAATAAAAACTCAAAATATAAAATATTAGAACAGACTAGCATATAATAATAATGACCTAAAGCTAAAGAAAAGTAATATTAAACTTTTATTTGCGAATTTCCTTTATAGCTTCTGTTCACTTAAGTGTCTCTTCTTTTGAAATTCTGAATTAAATTTGATTTTTTTTCATGGTTGTCATATAACTTCATTGAGGGTCTTTGTCAATGTCTCCAACCTTGAGAGAATAACACTGATGGTATTATTTTGATCATAACAAAATTTGAGTATGAGTGAGCAAGTTATGTTTGAGAGTGAGTTTCTTCTTGGAATAAGTGTGTCTCAGGGTATAACTTATTTTGGAAAACAACCCTGAAATATATCTCGAGCACTCCTAAGTTAATTTATTTGATTTTGAAATATGTCATAGTACATGCATGCTCAATTCTCTTAAGGTTTTTCAATGCTCTCAGTTGATGTTTTTTTTTATTTTTGCTACTTTTTTCTTCCTCTAGTATTCTAACAAACATATTTCAACCTGACGTGGTGTTTGGGCAAGGTAATCGAACACGTTCACCCCACATCAACGATTTTATATCAGAAGTTTTGCCTAAGTTGAAGCTGTTGAATGATATCATTGTGGAGCACCCAACTTTGCCAAATACATCAAATCATTTCACGACGGCGTCACCATCAGAGAAGGCTCCTGAGGTGACCAATTGCAGTGTGAAAGTGGTCAGTGAGACCACTCAAATGATGAGGAAGGTGCAGGTTAGCCACAAGAATGGAAATTCCTCTCCCAAGGATCCAGAGAGAGAGGCGGCAATCCGTCTCCTGAAAACTGGTTGGTCCATTTTAGAAATATAACTAATTTCAATTTTCCAAGTGTGACACTCATGAAAACTATTTTACTTGGTGCCCTCCCTCTTATGTTCCTTGCCATTTAACCCATAGGCTTGCGATTTTTTCTCAATCTCCAAGAAAAACCTATTTATTTTTTAGAAAGGTATCTTTCAAAAATATTTTCTATTTCCTAATAATCTCTATGACTATGAATGAAAATTGACACAGATAATGTTTGATTTATCGTCAGTAATTCTGTTAAGTCAGGAAATTGTTGAGTAATTTTTATAAACAATAGCAACAATATCAGAAGAGTACAAAGTTTTAAAAAATGCAATTTTTTTACATTTCTTCACTGGCATTTTCTTTCAGATTTTCTAGCAAAACATTGTTATTTTTTTAAATTGCAGTGAAATAAAGTATTTCCTGAGATATTGCGATTCATACAAGGAATCATTCTGAAGGATATTTGAATATTCTTAGAATTTCATCCAAATTATATTTTTAGGACAAAGATGAACAATCCGATATCTTTGTAGGACCTTTGACTCTGAAATTGTACCTTTGTTATATTCTATTTACTCTAACATCATAGTGACATGAAAAATTATTTGCATTGTGATACCAAAAGATTAAATTTTGCATAGCTGCAAATTTCCTTGTGTTGGTGACATTTTGAGACAAATAACTGGTTGGTAACCCAAGGCATACAGGTATTATTATGGTACCTAAAAAGACATGCCATTAGGTACAATATATCAGATAATCAACCCTGGATGATAATTGCAGTAATGGTAGCAAAGCTCTGGAATAGGATGATTTTCACGACAACCCAAGATGACTTAAAGATATCACTAATGTAATGCTTTTGCAAACTAAAAATACATATGACTAAATGACATACTATTTGGACAGAAATGTGTAAAAGGATAACAGAAAACTTTGTACGAACAAAAAAGTACAAGTAATCACATTCTCATTTTGGGTAGTCACTAGAGCTCCACAATTAGGAGCAGTAATGACTGATGAGTAACCCTCTTAGCATAAAAACTATGTCAGATAGATTTTAGGATAGGAGCCAAGAGAAAGGAAGTCCATCCAGTGTCTTCTTCACAGTAAGGGGGTGCAAATATATCTGGCTTCATAAGAATTAGTTTATGTGATATATGTGGTGTCTGGAAGTAGCATAGATAACATGGTCTTTGGACATGTATTTTTAAAAATTTTAAGTTATAGCCCAACTGGGTGATACAAAGATTTGACAAAGAAGAAGGGTCAAGAGAAATTTTCCATTCCACTTACATATGAAACATATATGTATGTACATGCATATATCAACCAAGCCAAATTATATGTATCTCCATCCCACTCAAGTCTTTTTTTACAGTTTTTTATTGTCCTTTTTCACTTAATTAATGCCGAGAATTCTAAACCATATTTTCTCTCACACATATCAAGTCTGTAAGTGGATCACAGGAAGTTCCCATCGAGCAGTTTATGGTGCCAGAAGTGAGTTCTACACCTTCTTTCCACTTATATGCCAAATGGAGAGCTATGATGTCGATGAAGATCTTGTTTCGACATGCACTGTGACTTTAGCCCACCTCAGTTCCTCTTTAATGCTACCCAGTCTGGTTCCAGTGGCTCTCTCATCAATACGACAGGTATGGACCAATAAAACTTGTATTTAAAAATATACTGCCATGGTCACTTCAAATACTGTGAATTATATTTTTTTTAGATTTGAATATACAAAAATCATTGGCCATACACATGGAATCTTATTTTAATTTGATCCATATACACAAATGTTTAATATGAAATTTCAATATTATACTTGTATGTGTGATAATTATTGATACATATTAATCAAATGACTATCTTAATGCTTCATCTACATTTTATCTCTTGAATATGATGATCATTAATCTTTCACTTAAGATAGATTTGATTTGATGACCTCCACAAAGAATTACTTCCCCTCTGCATTCTCCCTAACCACCCTTATTCCCTCTAAAATTGTTATTAATTTCCTACCTCTGCTTCACTCACCCTGCATTCTACCTTCTGTTAGTCTTCAATAACCCATCACCTCTGAGTATACTTAAGTATATTCATGATGTGTGTTGTTTGTATGGTCATTCGCCTCCTCTTTAACTATCAAATTTTGGGACTTCAGCTTGCTAATACACTAGACTGGTCAAATCATATTTCTGACTTCGACAAGAAACCCTCTTGTCGATGTCAGAAAGGTAGGCTTATTTATGATAAGGAAGTTGTCACCTATAGTTTCTGTTAATACCCTAAAAGCTCTACACTATGCCAAGGTTCACTCTCATCTGTCATATGGATTCACATTTTGGGGTAATTCACCTTCAGCCTACAAGGCCTTCTCTCTCCAAAAACAGGCTATTAAGGCCATCTGCCAAGTACCCATTTGAACTAATGATAAACATCTGTTCGCATCTCTCCAAAGTCTTACCCTCCCATGCATCTACATCCTCACTTGTGCCATGGTTGCTAAATGTTACCCCCTTCTTTTTGTAGTAACCTCACATTATCATAATCTTGACACACTCCAAGAATGACTTTCACAACAAATAGTCTGCATATACCTAATGCCTTAAAAAGCTATACCATTCTATTACCTTCAGATATAAAATATCTCTCCTCTCCAATGGCATTTAAAAACATGCTTAAAATCTTGCTACTCAGCAAATTGTATTATTGTATAAGTGATTTTTTAAATGATGTCTTATAAATGTTTTCTATGTAATTGCATGTGTATAATCATGCCATTGACATAGCTATGTAAATATTTATTAGCCACAAGTGAATAAAGGAGTTATTATCATTATTATGAAAAATGTTTTGGTCACTATACCACATAACATGCTGTAGTACCTAAATTTTCCATGACACTCTTCCTAATCAGAAAAGAATTTTGATTGATTTTTGTGATTATCTTAGTTTATTTTCTCAAAATTTAGTATCAAATTGTTTGTTATATGCTACTCCAGTACCAACTTATTTATTGAACATTCTTTTGGGTTACATTTTTATAAAAGGGTATAGTGTTTGCTTTAATACTACCTCACTGATAATTTGGCTTAAATACCATTAATTTCTCCTCTTTCAAGGTGGCCCAGTGCTCCTCATGGTGGGCAAGGTCAACTGTTTTAGACTACCTACAAGTATTAGTATTTCACAACATGGCTACTGTTATGAGTATGGATAGTTGGGTGCAGGAGGTGAGTCAAACACATTGTATAGCAAGAATTGTCTATTCTTTTTGTTATCAACAATAGTATTACAGTAGACTCTTCTTATTACGAACAACGTTTATACGAAGTTTTCATTATTACGAACCAAATCGTTGGTCCCGACAAAAGGGGT
>WURS02012284.1:0-12310 GCA_011762765.2 Rhinocypha anisoptera | reverse complement strand
CCCTTCCTTGATGGGCCACTAGGGCAAAAAATAGAATCGAATTGATGCCGAGTTATGACAAGTTGACTTGCAAGTGCCAACGCGCGAAACAATGCGCTGACGAAGTGACAATGCGTGGCATCACTTCACTGGCAACTCGGTGCATTTCTCGGTGCCGAAAGTTATCGCTTACCACAATCAACTCAGGAATGCTAGAAATAGACCAAAACCAACGCGCTCCCAAACATTCTCCACAATTCGATCCTTGGACTCGATTGTTCTTTGTCATCAACCCATAGCAGAGATTGTTTGGTTCTAATTTGGCATAAAGCAAAAACCACACCTAAGAATTTTGATAGTGTCAGCTTTATAGAATAGGATAATATTTATATTATATTAAGTCAGCAGTTATTATATCTTCAGTAACTCAAACTTATACAGTTTAGTATAACTAACAACTTTCAACAAGACGAAATGTACATTGTTTAGAAAAAATATTTATTGTAAAAATTTATAAAAATGAAATAAGTTTGTGCAAATTTCATTTCATCAAAAAGCTATACGGATAACCGTGAGCTTTTCCACGGAAAATGGAAAGTAGCACAGAAAAGAAAACGGCAACTGAGACCATTCCAGCAATCATCATAACTGTAAATAGATCCAAATAATTAGTTTCCAGTGAATTTTGCTTACAACAAAAATGCTTACGTCTCTTCTTCTTGGTATCCACCTTAAGACCTTGTTTCATCGATTGAATAATCAGGATAAAGCCAACTGAGACAAAACAGTCTACCAATGCAAATCATCAATTAGAATAATTATAGCGTGCGACGAGCAATGCAAAATGAGAAAACATACACATGCTATAGACGATGTAAGTTTCAATAATGTACTGTCCTCCACTGCCGCTATGAATGTAGGAGATGCCATTGGCTGAGCGATGCAGTAGTGGTGGACTTCGGATGTGACTCCACATTTGACCAGAGGTCATGGCAAACACGATAGCCTAGAATTAATCATGAATTGGTTTAAAATCATACCAAATGGTAGTTGACATACTAAGGCAAAAATAGACCACCAAGTTTTGTTGTACATAAAGTCAAGGTTGTTGCGGCGAATATAGATAAAAACAGAAAATATTCCAAGACCGATAATGACTGCAAACGACGCAGTGTAGTTTGGTGGACGGATAACTCGAATAGGAACGTTGCTCTTCTCAAAGACCCACCGACCGATAGTTTCGGCGGCAAATCCAATACGCTGAATGTCCATCTGATCAGCGTGTTTGATGGTCAGTGTGTTGACCTTCACATTACGCTCGCCAAAATAAAGAAACACTGGGGCAGAGTTGAGTTTCAACTGTTGAAAAATGTCAGCGCCTTCATCGTAGTCAACCAGGCCAAAAAAGAGATTTGGCTGAAAGTGGGCAGAGTAGCGCCAGCTACTAGCAACAATGTTAAACTCGTCCGCTGCCGAGCGACAAACCGAACACTGGCGCATGGGCGACAGTGCGGTCATCATCACCACAAACGAATAGTTGCGAATGGGTTGTCCCACGCCTTTGTAACCAATGTAGTTGCGAAATTTCTCTGGGTTCAGTCGAATCACCGGTTTCTTCATTGATATTTCTACCAATTTCTCTACGCGTTCATTTAATGACATAAACGTACTCTGGGAAAAAAAGCAATATGATTATACTGACAAAATACAGTAATGAGCATTTACCTCCTTCTTTTGGGCAATAGAGATGTGAGCCACAAAGGTGCAACTCAGAATCACAAGCCAAACATTTGGCGAAGCCAGCAAATGCATGGCCCAAGGGCAAAAACGCTTCATATTTTGTACAGTCCAAATCACAACGGTCAGTTCCAATGAAAAGTGTCACTAACACTGGCTTTGTTAAAATTCCGAAAAAATAAAAGAATGAGCTGGTCACTCGGCTCGGGGAGAGAGAACTCGATCGGTCACCTCCACGTTTGCCTAGGGTAAGAGGGGAGAGAGAGAGTCGTTAGGCCGGTGTGTCGATGGTGATGTGTTGGCGTGTGCTATGTGCGGCACAGCTCTATGTAGAGGTAGAAGTGGATAGAAAAAACCGGTCGAGTCTAACTTGTCGACGCGGCCGACTGCAAACGCACGTATTCACATATCACATACAAACTGAGAGTTCAAGTGAGGATCGATATCACACCGAAAAATGTGTGGCTAAGTTAATGAGTAAGTGGTAGATACACTTGAAACAAACGATAGATTAGCTCCACCTCTTTTAATGCAATAACCAAGTGCTCAATGAGTCGTCAGAGCAAAGCAGCCAGTCGTAGTGTGCCACGCATCCTAAAGTCGCCAACCGTTGCCATAGCAACTAATCTCATGAGAAGATTTGGTGGAGCGAGATAAGCATTAGCCGGCCAAAAACACAACCTCAAACACCAGCGCTACCTAGGTGAAATAAGACAAGGTACTACTCCACCCTGTTTGGTATCAATGTTTCTAGTTTTCAATTACTGCTTTACTGCCTTTCTACTTGATGGTGCTGCCAACATATAGCATATCGCAGTCTATGGATGGTGTCGCCTTCATTCGGCATGCCTCTTCACACTATTCCCACTTAACCGTCATTCAAGTACAAAGCTCGACCAAGCTGACGCACTTCTTTAAAAATGTTGGTTGTGATGTGATAAACCTTGGGAACTAAATACATAACATTTTTTTAATCATTTCTCACTATTCCATTAAGCTTGTGCGTATTTGTGAAATTAATAAAAATTAATCGTTTCCGACTGCCATCAATACTGGCGAGTCAAGATTGACTGTCAGAAGTTTCCATTTGCAGTTCCAGTTTCTCCAAATGCAAACAACAAAAAAACGTGATCATTTTGGAGTGTGGTTCTGCTCCAAATGTGATAAATAATAACTACCAAGAGGACCACTCGCGCACATGATTTTGAGTATGTTTCATGGATTAAAATTCCAATTTTCTATTTTTAGATTTTTTATCAAAGTTTTCACGCGAAAAAAATGGTACAATGTGTAAACACCCACGTTAATAAAAATAAATATTTAGTAATAATAAATAGATTAGAATTATTTTAGTGAAATCATAAATATAGAATTTTGACACAACTAGGCCAATGGCAATGACGTCAAATGTAGGTTTTGTTTGCTTGAACGTGACTCGGATATTAGACAAAATGATTAGACTGAATATGGTATATATAAAATTATTTTTATAAAGCACACAATTTGTGTGATCAAAAAAATCAAGTTTACTATAAAAGAACCAATCCATCCATTGAGTTTTACTCATTTTGCCAAAACACTTTTGAAGAAAAAACTGAAATATCGACTCAAGTGCAAAATTTTCTGACTTATACCATTAAAAATTGTGTGTCAAAAAACAGAATACAGTTGTATTTTTTGACAAAGCTTTGAAAAATCCATTTACTGATGCAACATTTAATTAAGGTAATAATTTTTTAATTGTTTATTTTTAAATCTAATCTAATTTAATTTTGTTTAGATTCTTATTGCTTTATGCTTGACTGGTCACTATCTTCTCTATGCAACTGGAGATGCTCTACTAGATAGACACTTTGAGTTGGCTCGTTTTGACCATTTTGATCATGGCCAAGAATTTCGTCGTTTGTCTAACGGAAAGTTCGGACGAAAACTGGAAAATCATGCAAAATTTGGAGTGGAAAGAAAAACCGAGTTGACTCGGGTACGCTTGAATAATGAAAACCAATTTCGATTCGCCCAACAAGGGGTGCCACAAGAAGTTACGAGCCACTACCCTCAACACATTACATGTGAAAGACAATTTCCAGTAGAACGAGAGTTTATACGTGGAAATGCGTTCCACAACCGACGCGAGATTGACAGCTTTAAACGTAAAGATAGTAAACACGAGATGGAATTTTATCGGCTTAAAAATAGTCGACGCGAGATAGATTTTCTCCGTCGTGAAGATAGTCAACGGAAGATAGAGATCTCTCGACGTGAAGACAACCGACGCGAGATGGATACCTCCCGACGGGAAGACAACCGACGCGAGATGGATACCTCTCGACGTGAAGACAACCGACGCGAGATGGACAACCTTAGACGAGAGGATAGTCGACGAGAGATGGACACCTCTCGACGTGAGGACAACCGAAGGGAGATGGACAACCTTAGACGAGAGGATAGTCGACGAGAGATGGACACCTCTCAACGTGAGGACAACCGACGAGAAATGGACACCTCTCGACGTGAGGACAACCGACGAGAAATGGACACCTCTCGACGTGAGGACAACCGAAGAGAGATGGACACTTCTCGACGTGAGGACAACCGAAGAGAGATGGACAACCTTAGACGAGAGGATAGTCGACGAGAGATGGACACCTCTCGACGTGAGGACAACCGAAGAGTGATGGACACCTCTCGACGTGAGGATAGTCGACGAGAGATGGATTCTCTGCGTCGTGAAGATAATCGACGAGAGATGGATTCTCTGCGTCGTGAAGATAATCGACGAGAGATGGATTCTCTGCGTCGTGAAGATAGTCGACGAGAGGTGGATTCTCTGCGTCGTGAAGATAGTCGACGCGAGATGGATTCTCTGCGTCGTGAAGATAGTCAAAGAGAGATGGATTCTCTGCGTCGTGAAGATAGTCGACGAGAGATGGATTCTCTGCGTCGTAAAGATAGTCGACGCGAGATGGATTCTCTGCGTCGTGAAGATAGTCGACGAGAGATGGACACCTCTCGACGTGAAGACAACCGACGAGAAATGGAAAACATTAAACGCAAAAATAGTCGACGCGAGATGGATTCTTCTCGACATGAGGACAACCGACGCGAAATGGAAAACCTTAGACGCGAGATAGACACCTCTCGACGCGAAGAGAACCAACGCAAGATGGACAACTTTAGACGCGAGAATAGTGAACTAAAAAGTAATACTCTTGGTGGCGAAAACAAACGAATAGAATTAGAATACATTGATCGAAAAATACCAACACAAATAGAAAAGCATTATCAAAGCCACAAAGAAAAGTGGGAACAAACTGGTCTTGGTTCGTTGGCATCTCTGAAAACAAGTAACTACTTGAGCAACGTTGTATCGCAATCGGTGCCAGTAATTCTTAGTTTTATGGTGACCTATAAATTTTGGCGACATAACGCCACTCATATTTAAGATTATTGTAAATTTTTATTATATTATATTAATATTTATTTAGTTAATTGTCAATGTGAATAGCTATGACACCTTAGGTTTCATAGCTATCAAATTCCATTTAGTTGTTATCCATCAAATCCATAATGTTGTCAACTATAATATATGAAATAAAAACAATTCACTAAAATCAAAACTCTACAAACAAAGACCAACTCAGTGCACGTTCAGACAATTCAATCGTAAGAAGTTCATATCATTTGTAAGAGAATAGTAAAAAAATAACTTAAACAAATCAGAAAATTAAAAAACAATTATAATAAATTAAATAACAGAAATTTTAAAAAATACTAAATATTCTCAAGAAAAAAACTTAGGTTTTTACTAGAATGAAATTAACAATACTTTCAAATGCAACAAAAACAATTTGGTCTTGGCTAAAGACATTGACGAAGAAAAAAACTTTCTATTATATATCAAACGGCAACATTAACGGTTACAAGGTAGAAATATTTGCTTTGTACTGTTTCCAGGTAGCTTTGTCTTGTTTCATGTTTTTTGTTGTACGTTTGTGTAAGTGTTATGAGGAGTAGAAAAATCAATAACAAGTTGTATGTGTTGTATGTTGTTTGGTAAAAGTATAAAAAGTCAACAAGTGAAAGAATAGTATAAAGTAAATACTTTGTAGACATATACATAGTATAAAATGGCAGATGAAAACGTTGGCACTAAACAAACGTTTTCTAGTTCAAAGTGGTTGTTCGAGTAGAAAAACAGAGTTGGCAAAATTAGAGGCATTTGGTATGTAGAGGAATTAGGAATGATAGATATATCAATTGAGATTCATCAAGTACATTTAGGAAATTCTCACAATTCTCACTAAGCATGTCTCTAGTTTATGTCGATCATAAATGGTGATAATGAGCGTTATAATAAAAAATTTAAATTATAACTAAATTTAAATTTTATAACTAAAAATAAAGTAAAGCACATTCATTTTTACAAGTTTGATTTTTGGTATATCATACATGTAAAAATTATTTTTAAAAAAGTAATCAATATAATCATTATAATAAAAAGAGAAAATTTTGTGAATATAAAATATGATAGGATTGGGATAAAATTTTTGTGCTCAAGGTTGTAAAAAGGGTATAGATTCAGAAAAATATTGTTTTGTATATTTATGAATAAGATATATTACAGGAATATGCTAATGCAAGGAATCAAATGAATTGATGGTGCGTGGAGTGAGGTGTCACTAAGATTTAAGGGTATATTGAGTGCGTTTGGTGAAGCATTTATGTACAGGTGAAACCTAGTGAACCTGAGTTGAGTAGGTGAGATCAGCCAGCGCATCAGTCATGAAAATGGCCGTTGTAGGCGGACATGAGAGTTTGTCTCGGGTCCACCGCAACCACTTCGGCGCAGCTGTTCGAAGTGGTTGAGTCGGCCGATAGTCAAGAGTACATGTTCTTGCTGTTCATCTCCTGGTAACTGCTCATCGGCATGAAGGGCAGTCCGTTTCCGGACTGGATGATCAGATTGCGCGCTGGATTGATGTCGCTCACTTTTCGAATTGGCCGAGTGTTGCCGTAGCAACAGATCACATACTTGATCTCGCGCAGTAACTCTATGCAGATGTTTTCCTGAAATTTATTCAATCACAAAAAATGATTATATTTAATAAAATTCTGATACCAGAATTTTTAATTTACTAAATATTATTAAAAAATATAAATTAAATAAAAACGAAAAAGTCTAGTTAGGTTAACGCATTTAGTTCATGTTTTTCTATCTACTCTATATTAATGTGTGATAGACTTTGGTCGTCGTCGTCGTCGTACGCTACTTCCACTGTGCTTAACCGATTCAAGTCTAACTTTCGTTGTTGTGATTCGAATTCATTACCGATTTGAATCATACTTTCACTGCTGTGATTCGAACTCTTAACCGATTCGAATCTAACTTTCTGTGTTATGATTCAAATTTTATTCCAATTTGATTCGAATTTTGTACATAACTATTCAAATTTTTAATCAATTAGATTTGGAAATTAAACTTTTTAAAATTCTCAATCGATTTGATTCGATTTTTTTGCATAATTATTTAAATTATGATAACTTGAGTTTGAACTCGGCGGCAATTTTTTTATATAAAATAACAAAATAGAAGTCCAATTTTTTGTTGCTTTTCTAATGCAACTTACCCGTTCGGTGCGTGGAATGTTCTTCATTTTCCAGATAAACTCGCCAATACAGATGACAATAGCAATGAGTGATCCTGCGGCCAACACTACGAACACGCCACCAACGTTAGCCAGTCCGAGTTCGTTAGCCGAGATGGAACCTTTCTGTGTTTCCTTATTTCCCCCACAGCCTTGCTTGCCAGACCACCATTTATTTTTAAGAACATGAAGTTTTCCACCTTCTTGTAGTTTGAGGATGGCGTCTGAGATAAAGGAACGATATGGCGACTCAGGGGGAGTGGCGATACCATAGCCCTTGTGGTCCAACAGTGAGCCTACTTGGTACAGGTCACACTTTCGTTCTATGTTATACTCGATCGTAGTGGATTCCATGAGATACGCATATTCGCCTTTTTCAACTCTCTCCACACCTTTCTGATTAGTGTCGACAAACACGCTGGGTCGGTAGGATTCCATAAACGACCACATGCGTGCGTAGGTGGAAAAGTTAGATTTCTGAAAGAAAGCTTTGGTGGAGCCCGACTTAAGGCAACCATATGGAATTTTAGTTTGCTTAGATAGATCTTCTGCCGACTCGATTGGGTTCACCATCCGTTCGACGGTGAGAAAAGCAGCCAAGTTAGCAGTGTAGGATGAGACAAGGATGAGAATGAAGAACCACCACGAAGCGGCCAGCACTCGGGTGGACAGTGAACGTGGCATGATGTCACAACCTTGCTGCATTAGACAGCCTATTGTGAACCATAAAGTGTTTTTCATACTAAAATTATTCTTTAACTCATCTGGATCATTTATACATGGGTGTTGATTAACCCATTCGTATGGCGAGAAACGAGCGACAAAAAATAGAAAAAGTGTAACACCTAAAAATGAAGTAATGAGATAAACCCAAACATCCATGGCCAATGGTGACATAAAGGAAAAGAGTTTCGGCGTTTCCTTCTTTTGACGTTTATACAGAATTCCAATTCCAAGGCTCATGAAAGGCATAGTAAAATCTACAGCTGCTTCACGTTCATAAGTAATGGTTAAATCAGCCACTGCTATATCCGCTTTCTAATAGAAACAATAAATATGAGAAATTATATTGATATTAGAATGGTAACAGTGCTCACCCCTTCGATAAGTTCTTTGATCATGCCATCCCACTCGCGAGTAACTTCATTAAGACTTCCATGCTTTCCATCATCAACAAGTTTGACAACATATTTGAATCCAATGTCATTTGCAATTTCTTCAATCAAATCAATACAGAATCCCTCGAAACGATCATTGCCTTTCAACTCTCCATTAGGATTTGGCTTTTCAAAACAGTATGGTTCGCCCTGCAAGTTTTTACTTGAAACTTTATTGATACTCATCAAATGTGCATACGTTACCTTGATAGTCACAACTGTTAGTGTTTTGTTTTTCAACGTATCGCGATAATTTTCCGACATTGCTTTACTGTAGTTACTGACAAATGTGATCTTATCTCCTTTTTCATGATAGCCAACCTAAATTAAATTTTACATTGAATTAAGAAAATATTGAAATTATTATTGTCTAAGAAACTTACATGTGTCAATCCTTCACGTGTCATTTCCAAAAGTCTCAGCTTCAAGTTGATACGCGAACCATTTTCATCAAATTTAATTGGACCAGTCATGCCTTCAAAATCAACCTAAATCAATAATAATAAAAACACACAATAGCATTATTTTGCACAGCTGTCAATCAGTCAACTTACATCACGCATATAATTAAAAAGTGTAGTTCCAAACTGCCATGGCTCTTCTTTTTCACAGGAAACTTTGTTGTTTTCAAGCATGTTAATCACATGCTCGTCAAGATACCCATCCATCTCCATTTTATACAGTGCTTGAGCAAATATTCGGACAGCATCATAGATGACTGCAACTTGTGTCTGCAAAACATAAAATGCAAATGAGTTATTGTTGATAACTAATGATAATGCCTTTTTTGCATCCACTTGTTCAACGATCATCACATTTTACATGAGAAAAGTTATGCTGCTATTAAATGATTTAATGGGCAATCTTAATGGTGCGTAACTTTTTGGAATTGGTCGCGCTTGTGTAAGCAAATTATCTACACAGAATAAGTTATAAAATACAACTTACAGTAAAGTTTTGCGAGGAAATCATGCGATAGACCATGTCAAGTGAATCGCTGGTACTGTAGTTGTATCGGGGAGAATTGCCTTCTACTTGAAACTTGGAAATAATCTGATTGAAGTCGCGAGATTGAAAGTCAACTAGGCTGAAACCGGAAATGTTGGTGCCACCAAACTGAAACTCCTCCAGATCCACAGTGTGCACGTCAAGTGAGGTGAAGAAGTAGTTGTGATACTCGGACAACATGTTCACTTGATCCGCATTCTTGAGTACATTGTAGATACGTTCTCGTGGAACGTCCACAATGATGTTCTTGATTTGTAATTTGCTCAACTCTTTGAATGTATTTCGGTACTCGTTATGATTCAGCGGAAATTGTCGTACTAAAATCTTTTTTTCGCGCAACGAGGAATCTTTGAGAATTTCTTGCATACGCACCAATGCTACACGGGGTCCGAAATATAATAATTGTATTTGAAACAAAAATGACAATAACAATTAACACTAGTTTTAAGTTAAAAAAATTTTAAAATAATTTTTTAATACAAACTGATAATTTATTTATTGCAGTATATTAAGTGTTTATTAAACTAAAAAAATATTAATTTATATAAAGATTTTTTTTGCATTTATTCTACCACAAATGCAATTAAATCAATTTCATAGTACACAAACTTATAAATAAATAATTGTTTTTCTACAAACTACCCATTAACACTTGGTTAGGTTTTAGGGGTCACTTTTAACTTAAGGCATTTTTGACAATTTTTTAAAATATGATGTTCTTGACATAAAATTCTGAATTTTTTGATAGTTCTTTAAAATTAGTTAAATTTTTATATATAAAAAATAATTAAGTCTATAATTGGTTAAGTTTTTAAGGTATAAAATACTTTTTAATAGTATAAAAACACAACTCATCCGAGTGTTGAGAAACTTAAGTTTAAGTTCAAGAAAATAATTTTAATTAAAAAAACTAAAACCAAAAGATAAAAATCCAAGTACTTACCGTCGTTCTGTTCGTAGAGAATGGCAAAACTTTTCCAATTTTTCATCTTGATCAACACGCGAAAAGCGTGACCCAGTGTGGTGGGATGAGGGTAGAGATTGATCGAATGGTTTGATGGTAGGTCAAACTTGAAATCCCACCTTGTTTCGATGTGTGGCATGTGAAGTACATCACAAGCTGATTGTACGTGAGCACTTGTTTCAACCGATTGCGGCCCAAATACGGTCGCAACACCTTGCTGAAACAAGGAACAAACTGCGAGAACGGATAGCAGAGTTAACAGACCAAATCAACACCAGATAGCGCCAGTGATCGAAACGTGAGTAAAATCATTTTACAATCCAAATTTTATGATACACTACTAGTCAAACTTCTTTAGAAATTAAATTTAAGACTTCTAAAATTTTAAATTTCTATATTATTTACAATAATTTCCGATAATTTATATTTAATTGTTAAAGTAGTAATTTGATCCGTAAATTAAAAAGTAAATATTTGCAACATTAAAATTTCAAATAAAAATATAAAAAATAAAAAGAATAATTTTTAATTGCAAAACTAATTAAATTAACAATTTGAATAAGTTTTTTTCTAGAAATTAACTTTAAGATTTCTAAAATTTTATTTTTTATTATTTATATAAATTTCTTATATAAAGTAGTAATTTGAGCAGTAAATTAACAATTAAATATTTGAAAAATTGTAATTTTGAAATTTTGATTAAAAATTTAATCAAAAGAAAATAATTTTTAATTACAAAGCTAATTAAATTATCAATTTAAATAAACAATCTTAAAACCAGATTTAAATCTAGAATTCCAAATAACCTATCTAATTAAAATTTTCAATTTAAATATTCCTAATTTGGTTAATTCAAAATAAACAGAAAACTCGTAAATTAATTAGTAAATTCAAAATTAGAAAATTAACAAATTAAAAAGTTAGTAAATGAACTTGTTATCATTGACCAACCTCGTTTGGATGCTTGAAAACTATCACAGCGTTCAATTTTGTCCATGACCGCCACTAGTCTGGTGGTGGGCAGAATTGAGATGTCCGAGTTGATGCGATTCACTGCGTCTTGAAATGCCATTGACAGAGTCTCATCTCCATGCTCGAACAGTCCACCTGCAAAATTGGTCACGTGTTAGTTCGGCTTACACACAACCATTTGGATTGTATCATTCAAATTACCCCTTATTCTTGAACATTCCTTACAAGTTTTGTATTAATCAAAGTAACAAATTTCTAATTTCCTTAATTGTCGATGGACAGAACTTTGGAGTTGGAATTTTCTTTGAAAGTTACATAAATTTTACACAAATTAATTTATAAAAAAATATTTCTTGTACAAAATTTAATTTAATTGTGATTATATTTGAATCATAGCTTTTTGGTATTCACTACGCAAATGCAATTAAATTTTTAATTAATTATTTTGTACAAATTTTTAAAAATAAAAACTACAACTTTTTTTATTTAAAAAGAATAATATTATAAAATAAAACTATATTTTTCATAAAACATTTCTATCCAAATTTTGTAACAAACCAAGATAATTATTTAATTTTGTTATAAGACTAAAATTTTCTCATATTTAAAATAACATCCTTTTCCATTTTAGATTTTCTTTATCTAATGCAATTTACTTGGAATTTTGAGTAAAATATATATATATATTATATATATAATAAAACCGGAACACGTATGGGATAGGACTTAAATTGAATTTAGTTTAATCAAAAATTTCACCCCATACTCAGTTTTTTTTCTGTATAAAATGTAAGTTAATATTGTGGTGCTACTTTTCCCCAATGATATTCTATTTTTCTATTAGCATC
>WURS02012273.1:0-12312 GCA_011762765.2 Rhinocypha anisoptera | reverse complement strand
GCAGATTTGAAGAGGGATTACAGGTAGGTGTAATTGCTCATCAAAAACCTACCTTAATCGGTAGATTACCCTTCATGATAGTAATAAGTTGGTCGATGTATATGTTGAAATTCGAAATTTAAACTCGAACAGCCTTTCAATATGAACACTTTTTAAGTTAGATAGCCTTATTATGCAATCTAATTGAAGTGTGGGATTTTGCTTACTTTTGTAAGACTTATGAAGAGTGAAATGGAAAAAACATCATCTTAGATTTACAAAAGTACAGTATTTATAAAGATAAAACACTTTGCTTTCCACTAAAATATTTATTAACATGACTAGTTTTGCTATACCTGTACTGCTATCAAGTAAATGATAATTCACTTGATAATGGTACAGGTGTAGTGAAACTAGTCATTTCAATAAATATTTTAGTGGAAAGCAAAGTTTTTTTATCTTATAAGATGAAACAGCTCCACAAAGTCAATGCCTCTTCAATCGACTATGTAGTACAGTATTTGTTAACTCCTATCATTGATTTTAGTGCTTTGCATTATTCGAACTTCATGTTTAAATTAGAAGATAAATCGGACCTGTCATTTGAAACTGTTTAGATATTTAATAAATTACTTGTAACAGCCTTAAGGGAACAAGTAAAAGGAAACAGTCATTTGGTTTTTCCTTAGATTTCTACACCTCAACAGTTCTCTATGACAGGTATTTCCAGCTTCTTCACGGGACATGTTATAAAGGATACTAGGTCAAAGAAACAAATTATCATTTTTTCTAAAAATATTTTAAATATGGGCTTGAGGTAGTAGCTTATTATAATATATAATAATATATTTATTCACCTTCAAAGTTACAAGGTATATCAGAAAAGTACAAGTATAGTGTATTATTATATAATGGTAAACCTTAAGGTTTAGTTTTCTCCATTTTTGATGTATAATATTTGATGAGAAATCAACAGTCTCATATGATTTTAGCTGTAAGTAAATTTATCTCTGCAGTAGCTCCAATTATATTGGATTACAAAGTCAGTTGCTTCTGCCATAAATAAAAATGCAGATTTAATCATATGTTTACCTATCATGTGATATATGATTTGGGCCAAAATATTGTGCATTGAAATGATGAGACCATGAATTTGTTAAGAGTTTTGTCAGCCAGCCACAATGACATTGCATGTAATGTCAATGTGGTCAAAGTTTCCAAACAAATTTCCAAAACAAAATTCCGCAAGCATGAGGGTTGAATTCAGCAGGAACAGATACAGAAATGCCCAAAGCCCACCTTAATCTGTTTCCTTATATTCATAATTAGAATCATATATAGTGCAAGAGAATAAAGCTGTGAAAAATATTGACTCTCTTGAATGTGATGACTGAATCACATCACAAAATAAAACTCCAATAATAGGCAATAATAAAATTTTGGCCAACGAAGAATTATATTTCTTATGGCTGATACATGACTCAATAGAAATTGAGAAATGGACAAAGAAATTCAACGTTGAATGAGAGTCTCATCAGCTTCAAATACATTATGCCATACTACAAGAGAAGAAATTAATGGGATTCAAAAAAACTCTGGCAACAATGATAACATCAACAGTGAAAATTTAAAAGAGGGCAGGATATAAAAACAGAATCACAATAAGAACAGGTAATCCTAGATGTTTGAAAACTTATTCCTTTTTCATTCTATTACTTTGAACCAGGTGGTGTCAAATAAGATGTGGGCCAGCCCAACTGCTGCAGCTTCTCATCAGGGGAACGTTGTACGAAATTCTATAAATCAGTTGTTGCAACAGTGTCTAAAGTAAGATTTTTTTAATAATTCTATTTCTAAACTACTACCATTAAACCTAAATTTACAGAGAAATGTTTTTTTGAGACCAATATTATTTAATGCTCAGAGGAAAATCTTTGTCCCTTTTATTCAAATTTTGATTAATTATTTTTTATTTGATCAGTCAGGAGAATTTATTGTATATCGAACTGGCTTTTCCTTCAATATTTTCAGTGCACCTTTTTATGTTTATCAAAAGGATAAATGTGCTGACCACATACAAAGCCTAGAGGTGCTCAGACCCTCCAGACTGTTTATAGAGAGAGAGAGTGAGAACATGAGATTAGTTTTGAGCATTAGCTTAGAACATGAGCAAAAACATTGTTTTGAATGTATTGATACAATAGTCTATAAAGTAGAGATGGGCAATTTCAAGGATTGAATCAATTCTACGAAATCTATTCGAATCATATTATGTGAATCAATTCAGTCAAAAAATCAGATCTCTAAATCGATTCTAATCGCATTATGTGAACGGTTCGAATCTTATAGAGATCATATAATAAAAACTGGATTGAATCAATTTGCCATCAAGCAATTGGCTGTGAAAGATCACATGATTCAATGTTGCTTTTATTTCTTTGGGCTTCACGAGACATGATAAATTGTGCAAATAATTATATGCAAACACTAACATTTTCCTGAACGACTATAAAACATGTTTCCATAGAATGTCTATCATATGGGCTTTTATCCTTTTTAGGTTGCAGCACCTCTTTGTTGGTCTGGGTGAAGCTGAGTCTGGAGCGGCCAGGCAACTAAAAGTTAGGGCTCTGGCCCTTCACTTGGTTCACATCGTCCTCGGAAGTAATGCCTCAGCTCTGGCTCTGTGTGACCAGTTCCTGGAACAGGTTGACTCTCTCCAAAGGTTGGTTTTTGCAAAATTTGCTATTTTATTTGCAAGAGATTTCTACATATATCTTCTTATTTCATATATTCCTATATGGAATTCTGAGGTCTTGTGTTTATGAAGTGTCGATGTCAACTTATATTGTGTGATTTATTAGAAAGTTAAGAGAGAAAGTGAAAGCGCAACTTTTAACCCCTTGAGCATGACTTTACCTGGAGGTGTATACCTCTTCTAGTTCATGCAACACATTGTCTGAATCCTAATTACATGCCTCAACCATGTATGGTGATTTTTAATCAAGAATACTACGTATGTTCTAAAACTCTTAATTATATATTTGCAGGGTTTTTATATGAAATAAAGACTTTCTGGCTTCACATATGCTAAGAATTCATTGTTGTAAAAAATATTAAATAACATTACAAATATACGCAAGTGTTTTGTCACCATACACGTATAGTGTATTAATGGATGAGATAATCAATGAGAGTTCGAGGACACAGAAAAATAGAGTAACTCAACATAATAGCGTAAAAGATGATGTAATAGTTTAGGAAGAAAATGAAGAGCACTTGGAGAATATGGACTAGAGGTGAACCTGGGAATATTTAAGTTGCTGCAGGTAGAAAGGAAAGAGGTTTATATCAGGAAATCAGGGTAGGGGAGGTTTAACAAAGGCCTGCATGGTATGATTATTGAGAAAATATAACTTGGGGTAAAGAAGAATAAAAATGTAATATGTAGTATGCAGCCAGAATAAGGGAAAGTCATTAAATAAAGCTATAGAAGGAAGTAATCAAGCAGATGGAAGAATTCTTGTACCTAGGAAGCAAGATCATCAATGATGGAAGAAGCGAGAAGGAAATAATAAGCAGAATAGCTCAGACAAAGAAGGCATTATTTCAGAAGAAACAACTACTTAACTGCAAATAATATCAAGGAAGATGTTCATTATGACATACATATAGAAAATACTTTTATATGGAAGTTAGACATGGATAATATCACCATCCAGGAAAAAACAATTGGAAGCAATGGAAATGTGGTGCTACTGAAGTATGTTAAAAATAAATGAGACAGAGTAACTAATGAGGACTAATGAGGAGGAAGAACTGGAGAAAAGAGATGCTTCAGGAAAACAATTACTAAAAGAAGAGGAGAAGTAATAGGACACATATTGAGGAATGAGAGTTTATTTTACCATATTAGAAGGCGCCATAGGAGTAAAGATCCTTAAGGCGTAGGCCAAGAATGGTATATGGGAAATATATAATGGAGAATGCTATAGTTAAGATCTACGAAGGTATGAAGCGGCTGGCAGGTGACAGGATAGCTTAGAGAGCTGCATTACAAAAACCAGGCTTTGGACTGCAAATGTATGATGGTGATCAATAAGGTTGCCGAGCACCTTCTGATTGGTTATACCTCCTATAATTGATAGCCAAGAGGGAAGAACCAATGAAAAAACCACTAAGAGTCATTGAAAGAGAACCTTATGATGAGAGTTTACTAGCAATGAGGGGGCAAGTCATAAGATAGTCATTGAGACATTACAGTTGGTGGAGCATAATTAGAAAGGACCTCACAAGGAAAGAACCCTAGATATAGGCTAAGGATGGTATATGAGTGAAGAGCTGTTGCAAACTGGGATTGTGACAATAAAAGGTAGAATAAATCAGTTAAATATAAATAATAGGTCAAATGAATTATCTCATTCACACATTCAAGGTTTACTGAGGATTTCTCCCCATGCCAGGGACCAACATTCACACAGTTAAAAAATAATAAAAAAAAGGAAAATGGTACTTACTCCCTCACTCTGGTATGTGTTAATTGTTAATTGCAATGGCTCTCATGAGTCTCATTCATGGTTTATGAGGTGTTATTCCTACGCCAGTGATCGACAATCATTCCCTCATGTGTCACATCTGGAAAGACGTCGTATGCACTTCATTCCAACATTTCTAGAGATGATAATGATGAATAAATTTACAGTGCCAGTGTTTGAGCTCCGACTTGTAAGAGAGTTCCTACAGAACTAGCCCATGGGCAAAAAGAAGGTAATGCTGATGCATACTGGTTTTAGGGTGATGATATAATGCTATGGAATTTTGTCAGGTAATCCGAAAGCACTGCTAAACATTTCCAAGTATTGTAGCATGAAAACGTTACTGTCTTACAACATTAAATAAATGATGTCACTATATTTTATTTTTTTAATCTATCTTACATTCCATTGATTTGATGAAAATATCATATATATATTCATCTACAGTATATACATTCATCTACAGTAGAAGTCCACTATAGTGAGTATGGCTTATAACGAGAGTATCGCTATAGATCATTTTGCATTGGTTGGTCCACGTGTTAAAACATAGGGAGTTCTGCTGGTTATTACGAGTGGTCACACCTGCACTATCGCTATAGCGAGTAGATTTTGCCGTAGTTGGTGTTCGGGTTGCATACATCGCAGGATTCAAACACGCATTACATTGTCATGCCTCGTGAATCTACATTGTAATGAAGACTTTTCAAGAGACTTTGTGGTGATTTTACGAGAGAAGACTTAGTGGTTTGATGTCACAGACTTTCCTGGGGAATGACTCAACAACTTATCTTGGAATCTGTGCGTCAGTCTGTCATTTCCTGGTGCTATTTTGTCCTTAGCCTAATAGCCGATCAATCGGAATAAAAGACCATATCGTATGGAGCTGTGAGCTAGACTTGTAGACAACACAGGAAAAACCCATTTCTCTGTATTGACCTTAACAGGATGACCAATCTCTCGACCCTCCTCTTATTTATAGAGTTTTAATTGTTAACCGCAGGCCATACTTGATCTATGATTGTTCACGAACCGTTGCCAAAGATAATACCGATGCGTGATGTACATTAGTTACGAGTACATGACTTCTGGTGACAATATTTTAAAATCTTTTAAATGAAACAATCTATTTTCAATGCATTTGCGGATGGATTGATACAACTACTTCATGGCTCATTTTCGCTAACTTTTGGTGTCGTTATAAATGCTGAAAGAGGCGAATTTAAATGACCATCGGTTCTAACGTGTGTGCATTATAATGAGAGATTTTTCGTCACATATCAGCTCTCATTATAGTGGACTTCTACTGTATGTTTTAACTGTTGCCACTTGTGGTATTATATATCTTTATTACCTTTGATTCAATGGAATGCCCTCAATTTTGTTTAACTGTCAAGTCATGAAAGTAATTTAATTGAGGGGCCCAATGATAGTTGTACATTTTCATTAAAATATAGTTATCAGCGTAAGTTTAAACGTGATGAAATGGCAGGCTGTAGGTCAATGAAGCAAACTCCAGTACCCCAATAAAAAACAGAATATCAAGAATTAAATATTTTTTATTCATAATGAAGATTATGAGTCAGGATTGTTGGCGAATACCCATCCATCCTATATGTTTGAATTTGAAATTTCTCCTTGCATTATTTTTCAGGTACTTAAGTGAATGGTCTATTGCCCCTGATGCTTTCACTGCCTCGATGCTGAAGGAACTGTCCCAGCTGGAGGACACAAAACCAGGGAGGGTGGCGAGATGTCTCCTTCCTATCTTTATCCAAGCGCCTCCATCTCCACCACCTCGTGTCAGCACACAGGTAAAAATACTTCCCACTTGCTTGGTTTGCAGGGTATCATGTAAATGTAGACACCACCAATCATTTTGTCTATATACTTAACCCCTTCATTTATAAATAATTCTTCACTTTAACCTCTGCAATTATTACTTTGTGTATCCCATATATTTTACATTGTAGCTCTTAGTATATTTTTATGCAATTGTTTCTGTCAGCATTTTGTCTCAAAATGTCCAACAAAGTTGTTTTGCCATCTTGTTAGGCTTTTATCATAAATCCATATTCATCTGATCGTCTTAGAAACTTATCATTAGTCCTTCATTCTATCCATCCAATTTATAGCGTCCTCCAGTACCATGCATCTGTGACTTTTCTTTTGCTGTTATCATGCTAGATGCACTGCTACAAGGAACCAGTCTCTACACACATGTGCTGGATGAAGTGTTTCCTTATTTACTTTCTTTATTTCCATACTGATGTTGCACAGGTGATCAGTAGATTTTGCTTCTAGTAGAGTGCCTCTTTTGACTAAGCCATTGTGATAGTTATTTCATTCTTTCTTCCTCCAATACTATATTTCTGATGTCCAATTGACAAAGCTCTTTTAATTCTTTTGACATTCGATTCCCAAATTTATTAGCTATTCCTTCTGGTTATCTGCCACAGACATTCTTGTGTCATGTCAACTGAAATAAATTTAACTAGGCAACGTTAAAATAGGAATGATTTTAAATTCATTCTTTTTTGGAAGTCAATAATATATACATAATAATTACTCATGAGCAATGTTCACCTGTTACTCCTAATGACATCTTATTTTTTCAGGTTCGAATGTCCAAAGCTACAATCACAGAACCAACTGGTGAGGGTGATAACATCCTCAAGTTCACTGCTGGCCTTGTGTTAGCTGTGCCCTTTGATGCCGAAATTTGCAATTTACGCATGCCTTCAACTATTCGCATCAAAGTAAAATATCCTGACCAGCAAACCAGACTCATTGTGCCTCCCAAGAAGGACCTCCGACCATTGCCTCCTGCAGCCTCAACTCCAGCAGCACTTGGACCGGTATTTTATTACGCTAAATATTCATTAAATGTTCACTCCTTGCATTCCACAGTTAAGTCGCTGGTTCTGATGAGGCAATACTTAAATATGTACTGCAATTGTTTTAATATACTGGTATCTACAACATTTCATTGTTTTTCAACACTTGGAGTATGTACCTCAGGTCTCCGGGAACCCGAGAAATACATTTTCTTAAATTATTCAATACATTGTTTTTTGCAGTAATTGATACTTAATGTATTACTAGAAATTCATATTTGGAGTCAAAAATTGGCAAAACTGTACCGTAATTTAAATTATAGGAATCACCAGACTGTATAGCACTAAGGGACGCAGTTCTACAGTTCTATGTTGTCTAACTTTTATCACTGTTATGACGGGGAGGTTCAAATTCCAGACAAAGTCAGCTCACACAGCATTCCAATGTACATAATACATTGTAGTTGTTCTCAAAGTCTAGATGTATCGATATTCACTTTTCTCATTGTCTTTTCCTCTTATATAGTTGTTTTCCATGGGAAATTGATTGGAAAATAATTTTTGAGTGTTTCTGCCCTAATTATTTTGAAATGGGATATAGAAGAAAAAGAAATTGTCTGAGTGAGAGAAAAATCGAAAAAGAAATTTTCACAGAACTTATCCGTGAAGAAATTGAAGAATAAGGTTGTGAGGACTTTGGAAATAAAAGAGATGAAAGTAATTTAGGATCAGATAATGTCTAAATTGAAGTGGATGATATTGACGATGAATTCGACCTACATATGCTGACATATGAGTGTGAAAGGGATGAAAATGTGAGGATGGGCTGTGCTGATGAAGTAGAAGGAAGGTGCATGTCACCCCACAATTTGCAAAAAGTATACCCGAAAATAAAGTTTGTAATATTAATAAAGTAACCATCTATAACAAATGTGTTATCGATCTAAATAGTCTGGGTCTCCTGGGACCCAGGTGTGTATCGTTGTGAAGACGGTGAGGTCCGTACATGGAGTTCATGAGAAAGCACTATACTCTGACCTAAGATAAATCCTTCTCATCATCACTTCCTACCCTGCATCATCTTATAAAAATTCCATATTATTTTCTTCCTGTTCCTGGCTTATTAAACATTCCACCCTCTGTTACAGTCTTCAACAGACCAATACATGACCAGTAAATGACTTCCATCTACTTTTCCTACTTTTTTTTTCATTTCCTTAAAAACTGATTCTTCTCTTCTACTCCTTCCAGCTTTTCTTGTTTTGTCTTTTCCTCTTTGTCCGTCTTACTTTCTCCCTCCTTCACCATACCCACATCTTAAAACCCTCATTTGTATTCTTACCACACTTCCTCATGGGCAAGCTTCAGAACTTTTTTTACTGTTTGTAATGGTCTACTGGAGAATAATGTATTATTTTAGTTAGTATGTTAGAAATTTCAGAAATGCATTCAAAGGACATCATATAGCATAAAAATTGTTTTAATATAGAGGCAATCTGCTGTAATGAGTGCATTTTAAGGTGCATTTTTAGGAAACGTTAAAAGATTTATGGAAATATGGTGAAATAGGAATCAAAGTTAGTGATTATTAATTGAATTTCATCGATCAATTGAATACAAATGTTGAACAATCAGTAAGAGAGGTATGTAATTGAAAGTAATTATAAGTTTCACATCAGTTATTGAAGGAATAAAAATAGGTTTAATCATTCATTTATTTAGGTTGTATTTTAGAAGCAAATTACCATTGTGAGTGGTGAAAGTAGAAGAAGATTTACATTAGCAAAGGATGCATTTATGGAGAGAAGGGAATTCCTGACAGATACCCTGAAAAAATATGAAAATAAAATCAGTGAAAAAATCCTGTGGATAGAACATGAACTCTAGTTGGAGGATTTTGAGGTGTTAGTGTGTAGAAGGATGGAAAAAATCAATAAGCTGGAGAGGAATATTAGTTATGAGGTGTTAGGCATGGTATGCAAAAAGAGGAAGCTACTGAGGGAAAGGCAATAATGAAAACTGGATGGAAAGTAAACGAAGATGTAAAGATAATGAGAAGTCATAATAAAAGGTAAAAATAATATTTAGAAATAAACCAGATTGTTGAACCTTAAAAATGTGGAATAGGAGGAGGATATTTTATCAAGTAGAGTACTGTTGTTTCTAGGGTCCATAAAAAAAAACCTTCAAATGTTAGATTACCTCCAAACCAATTTGTAAATTAATGTTTTATTTGGTCTCACTTAACTTTGTCTACAGTCCACATATTTATGGTTTACACCATATATAATTGCATGAGAAATCAAGTTCAGTGAGTGAAGGTTTGACTTTGCCATGAATGTGATGTTCAGCAGATTATACTATGATGATGGGTAAAACAGAATTTTCTGTTCCTAGAGAGATAAATTTATTATTCAACTAATTTCACTACTCTCTAAAATCCTCAAGAGAGTCCTAAAGATGTTATGGTATAGTTAAACTAGTTGAATAATTAATGTATCTCTTTTTGATAGTAATGATTCATTTTTAATGTATCTGTTTTTCCAGTTGTCATAAATTGATTCCAGAAAGTCTCTGCCTCAATTATCTCTCAAAAAAGGATTACACTCTCTTTCCCTTTTTGAAAATAAAGTAGAAAAGATACTGAAGTTCATCTAACTCAGTTATGCATAATTGATAAACATGCTTTGTTATTATTTAATAATTTTTGCATTCTTCTGAATTCAGAGGAGAGCTTGTCAAAGCCTTTATTTCTCCTCTGAAATTACTATGGGAAGATAAATACCCTTTTATTTCGTTTTATAGTTTTATGTAACATTCTTTAATGCATCTAGAAGTGTATAATTCAATGTCATTATCATAAAAATGAATTTATGTCCATTGGTTCAATATTTAAATGAATATTGTAAAAAATTCTCTCCCTTTAAAATATGCTGAAGAAATTAATTCCGATTGTTCTTTCTTTCTCATGACATTTCATGTCCAGCTACCTACTGGTCAGATACTTGCACAGTCAACGGGAGCCAATGAAAACACAGATTTTCGCTTGCTTACCACTGTCCTAGTGTCTCACGGGGTGTGGACTGAGGCTTGTCATGTTGAGGTAAGCATTGCTGTGGATGTAACTGAGGTGGAGGGGTGTCTGGGGATGCCGGTCCGAAAGGGGGCCTCAGCCATCAATCCTTCCCCTTTGACCCCCATGGGGGGCGTAACCCCTCGGGCCGAGGATCTCTGTGTGATTGACTTGTGCCGACCAGTAAAAGTGTGTGTTTCACCAAAACCTGTGAAGCGGGGAAATTTTTAACCTGACCGAATGCGATGCAGTACAAATGATTCATTCCCATAACACACTGGCTAATAATTTTTTTAATTATTTGTAAATTCCAATAAAAATGGAAAATGACCCATTTGCAAACATTTTATTTGAGGTTGCTTTGTGCTAAATTTTTTCCAATATTCGTGGATGCCCTTCCATTTCCTATGCCTTGGGACTGTCAGGTTTTTTGTCGTCTCTGAAAATGTCAAATAATAGTTACCATGAAGGAAAGTGACTTTGAAATGGAGTTAGAGGTTCATGATCAAGCTATTGAATTTGCTACACAAACTTCATAGAAATGCTATAAATTTTTTTCCCATGAAATATTGCCAATTTTTTTATGAATAGGAGAAGATTAGTAACCTTTTATCTGATAGCATTCCAGATTATTTTGCTTCCCTCATCAGCATTTTTAGTTTTTTCATTCTGTAATCTTGTCTCTAATGACATCTGCTGGGGAAGCTGAGCTTGACTAATTTGAATGATTTTGTGGAGAACACAAATGCGTACCACAATAGGCAGAATTTAAGATCACACTAAATATTAATATGAATGTGTTTGCTCCTTCTTGGGCATGAAAGATTTATTGCATAATAAAATGAATGAATGGTAAAGGAGATATCTTCAAGAGGTTACCCCAAATCTTAAGAACATTTTCTATTACCTAATCTAATGGAAATTGTTACATTCTTTTTCAATATTTCACTAGTCTTTTTAGTTGTTTCTTCATACCTATATACCCCCCCTTGAGTCGTTTGAAATGGCTTCTGCTCTTTTGTCACTGCATCCCTTCATACTTTCTGATTAATCGAAATGAAAACACTAGGTTTAATTGCACAACATTTATTTTCACAAACTACTGGTTTTGACCTCAACAGGTCATTCTCATTTTGACCTCACCAGAGAACAACCTGGTGAAGTTGTTATAAGTAATTATATTTTATACCCTCCTTTGTTTTTCAGTGAAACTATGATGTATGGTCATGTGTGTTCCAACCCTCGATTTTTATAAACAGGGACCCTAAATTTCCTTAAAAACCACCAAAGCTCAATGGCGTGTGAAAATTCATACCACAAGGTATGGGTGCCAGCAGTTTCTTTCCCAGTGCCACGAAGATGTCATATCCAGAAATTCACTCAGCTTGTGGGTTTCAGCTGGGGGTTACTAGAGGCACCTTGAACTTGGATCCCTTGTACAATAGCCAAGCACTCTGAGAAATAAGAATGACATAATTCTCAGAAATGGGTTTCCATATAGTTATGCCTGAAAATATAGAATATGCCAAGCACTCTATCCCTTGTGCTATCACAATCCCTAAATTTCCTTAACCATTCTAGTGCCACTGAGTTGATCTATCAGCCCTAAGGGTATGTGCGAAAAATGCCATGGGTCAATCTATTTCACTGGTTTTTTTATTTAATAATTTTTTCCTAAATTGTTTAGGAGAGAAAAAATATTAACCCTGTTTTGCTGCAGCCCTCAACTGGTATACATTCCCTGCATATGAGTGAGTGACAAAATAAAACAAAAATGACAAAAAAAAGTCATCTCTACTGGGGAATAATTCAGAATGCCAGATATATTGGTTGTTTGGCACGAAAGGGTCAATTAAATATTTTACTTATCCTGTTTTTGGAGTATAAA
>WURS02012262.1:0-12313 GCA_011762765.2 Rhinocypha anisoptera | reverse complement strand
CCCCATCTCCTCTAGCCTTCTCTCCAAAAATATACCTTCATCGTCGAACCCTCCTTGCCTTTCCTCTACCATTGGATCCGAGCCGTTCGCCCATCCACCAGACTTCTTACCCAACATGAGGGAGGGTGAGGGTTTGGACTGAGGCCTGCGCTCACCCCTCGTCCAGTACCCCTCTTTTCAAAGGGGAAGAAAAACTGGTAAAAGAATATGGGAACGGGAGCAGATCCAATTGACGTGCGCAGTCATCGCCTTCTCCACCCTCCCTGCATTTCTCAGGTTACCCTTTCTCTCCCCATCCCCCCTTTACCTCTCCTTCCAAGTCACTGTTAAGGGCTCTCCGATTTTTCCACGGTCCCTCTTTCAAACAAACGACTGTACGTGAGAATGCATTACCGATGGAACTTATGGTCTTTTCTAAGGATTCGCTAAAGTAATGAAGCGACGAAAGACCACAATTGTCAAATATCACAAAAATTGCTTTATCCTTCTTTTAGATTTCTATTCTGTTATTTTTGCCAAACCTTGAAGTTCCAGGGTTAATTTTGTGATTTTTTCCATACTGGAGAAAAAGGCTTATACGATTTGCACTGAGAAAAAGAATTTTAATCACGACCCTGGCATAAATTGCTGAAACCCGAGTCGTGATTAAAATTCTTTATAAGTGAAAATCGCATAAACTTTATTTTCCAGTTTTATTTTTGCATTGGCTATTCTTTCTCTTTATCCTGACCGGTTCGTATTTGGATATATTTTGTTTTAGCCTCCTCTTCTCATTACCGTAGAGAAGGTTGAATCTAGTTCTGGCCATATTTATGTTTAAATACTAGATTTTTCTTCATATAATTTTATTGTAATTTGGGTTAATTCATTATGATTATATAGGATTTTTAATGCACAAAAGTCTTATTGTTTCATTGCACAACTACTGCATTTGTCGGCTGCATGCATGACTAATGTACATCAACGCCATAATACTACGTCTTACTCGTAATTTCAGAAAGAGATACAGAAAAAGAATGAATTATGATGTTATTTTTGGAGAGAGGCGTATATTTACTTTAGTGCGTCGTATTAATCAAGTACGTATCTATAGTGTGATTAGTTTATTGGTTAATTAATTATGCTCGGTATGTTTAGGATATCCAACTTTGAAATAAAAAATAAATTAGTGGGTGTATTATTAACTTTTCTCTCTTTAAATTTATCGGAGTCATCGTCGCGGATGTAATATATTAACGTAAAATAATTCAAGAGACTTCGGTCACGCCTCTTAAGGGATTTTATGATTATCCTTAAGTCAAATTCCACACACACACACACACACACATATATATATACAGCATTAACAATTATTGCAATTACTCTATTTTATATAAATGAACAATAATCACAATAGCTTATCTTCATGCGTTATACTCATAAAGAGCAAAGTTGCAATAGGCAATGATGGTATTAGAGTTATGGGAAGAAGAGATAAAAGGAAAGATTCTTACTTGGGTGCAAAGGTCAACTGTGGAGAAAAATAAAGGGTAAGGGACGCAGGGCCATCGGAAATAGCAAAATGGTCTGTTGTCATTAATCAGGAAGGTCAATTTGGTCGTTAAATACATAGGACATTCTTGTTTCGAAGTTCCAATCTATTTGGTCCATTACTGGTTGAACTTGACCAGTAAGTGGGAAAACGAGCTAACTGTAATAATTTTTATGAAGTTCAAGTATCAAACTTATGTATCTCACCGAGATCTTTATTTGATCAAATATACTTGCGTGAACAGGGTTGTAAAAATGAGTGTTGGGGTAATCACAAAATCTTCACACAATGTGCCTTCAGGCGTGCTTGCTGACATGTTTTCTTGCATTGCAATGTCTTCAATTAAATTAATTAAGTTTAAGGTGATCTTCTAAATTTTAGGAGTTGATAAGTGAAGGAAGATTAGAAATTTAGAAAAATTTTAAAAGGCATTGAATTTTAAATGATTATTGATTTTATTTTCAAATAGTTTTCAGTGAATATTATCATCACCATTGTTGAAGTTAAAAAAATAATATCACGGGCTTCACTTATTACTTCGTCCAAATGGAAGTTACTTCGGCGCCTCTCGTATTATTTTCCATGATACTTGACTACGTTATTAGTCTTGTAACGTCAGACTTCTCTGTTCATTTTCCTCTTCGGGAGTCCGCCAAAAACCACCGGACACTTCGTAATTTGCGTGTATTTTGTTTCTGCGCCCATGAATCTAGTAATAGTATTATTTCATTTTATAAACCTTTTATTTATGGCTGTTTGTTGATTTTACATGTCCTGAATAATAGTTTTACCTACGTATTATATATGCACAGGCATTTTGAACCAGAGGAACTCAATCAATTACTTCGTTCTCTGTAAAATCCTTTGTAATAAAGTTGTCGTAAGTTCGATTATACCCTGTTTATTCACAAATACAGGAGAGGTATCTTAGATAATACAAACCCTAGCAGAATGTTTCCATTAAATTACTTTATTCTCATGAACTGGATAGAAATTTCTGCGGTGTGAACAATCCTCAAGAAATGTGGAAGACAATTACAAATCCTGTGAAACTTTTACATCCTTATGAAGAATAAATGGTATACTATTTCAAAATTAATACAAATTCAGTATGTGATTGTTTTAGTAATGGAAGATAGCTCTATGTTATTAACCAATTTGTTAGTCTTAATAAGAACATATATGCTTCTTGTGCCGCACTCGGCCCTACGGTTTTCGTGATATCAGCTTAGTTGTATTTTATAGAAGAAATTATCTTCTAGGATATTTCTGTTTCCTCTAAGCGATGCTGCTGACTCGACTTAAGATTTAAGATTGACTTCCTTATTTGGCGTAACGCAGTGTGGAAAGGGGGGTGGGCAGAATCTAACCGTTTAGCACCTATCAAATGAAACGTTTCTTAACGTCAACTGTTTTTATCGCCCGAGGGGCACCTTTTTTCATATAATTCGCCCGAAATGAAGAAGTGAGATTGTTCGTGTCTCTCAGGGAGAATTAATGAGAGTGGATGGAGCGGGGTAAGACTAGCTGATTCGCCCGGAGGCGCAAACTGTCAGCTCGCGGCAGGGGAGGGTGGTTTTGGGGGGGAGGGGGAGGATGACAGGGGAGAAGACACGCGGATGTGAAGGGGAAGGAGTGTTCCACGAAAGGCACAGTTTTGAGGGGAATGTTAAAATCGTATCTCGGGATCCTCTGCCGTCCACCTCAGCCCCTTTAAGTGGTCTCGAAAAAATTCCAAGTTCTTTCAACCTGCAAATTATCCACTCAAGGCATTTTCTTGGTGACGTCCACGTTTTTTTATCTTTTTTTTAAGCTTCTCCTCCTCCGCGTTTAGTTTAAGCTTGAGTGGCCGAAGTGATTGAAATTCTAAGGAAACGCCTTGGAGACTCAGCTCTGTGTATGAGAGATGGTTTGTTTTCTTTTTTGCTTAACACTGCGCTAATAATGCTTTTCTGTGTTACCCAGCACCCAAAAAGGAGAGGCCGTGCTTCAAAGGAGTTTTTATCTTGCTAAATTTTCAATTCACATGAAGGGATCAGTACCGCATTTGCAAAAATAGTGGAATATTTTCTTTGGACAAATACACTTTTGTTCCAGAGGTAAGTTTTATTTAAAAAATCCATGTATTCCAAATAATATTAACTTAGTGTAAACGAACTTCGCTACGTTTTACTAATAATATTACCAGGTGCTATGGAAATTCAAGGGTGCTACTGTTTTGACACGCTTTCTGTCTCATATTCTCTGTCTCCCATGTCTCGATTTTATAATATGTAGGACGGAAAACGTCTTCGTCTTCATTGCTCTTCATTCAACCTCCGTATCCCTCACGTTTCACATCACTGTGGGTACTCAGTTTCTCATCCGGAGCAATTTTGTCCTTGCACTCGTCTTTTTCCCCCTCTAATTTAAATGGAATTTTCGGGCGCTGAAGCAATACTCCTTGTAATACGTTTCGGGCTTCTTTTCCCAAGGGCAAGATATTCAACGGGAAGGGATTCTATTCTTTCTGTTTTGGTTCGTTCGCCCCCTGTTAAACGTCGGGTCTCCTTTTCTCGGATGCTTCCGTCTTCTGCCAATGGTCGGCTAAATTAAACTTCTTCCCTCCCTCCCTCTCTCTCTCTCTCTCTCTCTCTCTCTTGTCGCATTTCGAGCCATCTCCATAGTGATGAAGTAGCTTCCTCTGCTCCACTCTATTTGCCACGCCCACTTTCTTTCGATTCGTCTCCCTCATTTCCGAAGTCTTCCCTCCTGCCCCTCCGATTTTCTGTTTCCTCATTTCATTTTCCCTTGTAGTAAACGTCGTTGGGGAAATGCAACTGAAAGGAAGGATATGGACGCACTTCATTCCTTCGTTTTTTTTCTCTGAGACGATGTTTTTAGCATTCGGCTGTGGCAGCTTCCTTTCAGCAATTTCATTTATTGCAGACATTGGAATTAGTTTCCTTCATGCAAGAGATGGCTAAATTGGTACTCTACTAAAGAAACTCACATTTATAAAGAGAGTAACATGGACTTTTAGGAAGGCTTGTCACGCCAGTTCCCAGACAAACTCCAGAGCAAGTACATTACGTTTTTCAAGCTCCAATATGGGAAAAAGTCAAAATGTTCATGTTGACGTTATCGTGGGCTTAAAAATAATCATTAGGTTTTACAGGACGCAGTCTGAATATAATTCAGTCGTGGAACATACTGAGGCATAGGGTTGACTCCTTTAACATATCGACCAAACAGAAGTTTTGAATGTATTTTTCAGTTTCCTTCACCTTAGTTATATTGGAATTTAGGAATATTATTTAAAATATTTCCCTCTTTTAGTTCAGGGACTTGCCCTATTCTTGTATCAAAAGAGAGAACAAAATTGTTTATCTCATCATGTGAGTTTGATTGGAACAAAGTAGAAAGGTGCATATTATTTATCTCGTGTCTGCTTGGCTTTACTTATTTTGGGAGTAATGATTCGGGTTTCATTTTCTTTAAACCTGAGGTCGATTTTCAAATGCATAAGCCCCTCTATTTGCTAAGTTTATTTAAAATTTTACCCGACTTTAACAATTTCTGCCTCCTCCCCCTCGATAGTCTAAATTTTGATTCATTTTCCCAGTTTGTCTAACTATCTCCTACTAATTCCACTCCTCTTCGTGCCTTTTTGTTCCAATGGAACAACAGAGGTCGAAGAGGATTGGTCGAACGGGCGGGAGGAACGGAACCATTCCTGTGCCTCACTACAGACGTCAATTAGGGCGTTGACAGATATCCTTGAAGATGACAGGAAGAAATGCTTGCGAAAGCGTCTTGGGATGATTTCCACCGCGGAAGAAAAAGAGAGCAATAGGAACAGGAGTCTCTGCCAGGGGAGGAGTATCATTTTTGCCTGAAAAGCATTTTTATATTTCGGTTGAAGCATATTACGTCTACTTTTTACATGAATGTCCCAAGCCTTCCTTGTCGACACAATAACTATTTTGTTTTTTTTTTAGAAAATATATATTTGTCCATTAGATTAAAAAAGCATTAGTACTATGGTAGCATGAACATGTTTTGATAAAGAAGTGGCATTGTTTTGGGGTTAGAAATAGTCGGAGGTAAAATATATACGTGAGGAGGAGACTATATTAGCGAGCGCAGAAAAATTGAAGCACCAAAGAGAAGTGAAAATGGGAATTTTTTGATAAGGGACTATGTAAGATTTAAGGGGAGAATTAGAGTGTAATCTACCTGAAGTGGTGAACAGATTAAAAGTGAACGAATAGAAGCAAATTCTGAAATTTTGTCCAAGTGACCTCTTGGTAATATTCTCAGATTTATGTCGACTTTGCTACGCGAATATCTTGTCTACCTTTTGATACGGTTGCCAGTTTCGCTGTTTTGTTATAATAATATCATTTGGTATTTTTGTTTAAAGAGTACGAAATTTGCAAGTAGCTAGCTTATATTACAATTCCATGACATGCACCCAATTCCATAAATATTACGTCATTAATAATAGAGATGAAAAGCTACTGACCCGCTAATTAGCATTCTGAGATTAAATCTATCGCAGGCGTCGTTAATAGGCCAACGGTATGATCCTGCTCTTTATCTTGATTTTGTCTTGGGTTCTCCCACGTTTTTTCATCGACCATAAAGACGAAGAAGTCTCTGAGACACGAGAGAAAGAGAAATATCACTGAGAAAATGCGATCCGCTGGCGAACCTTAACGAGAAGAGAGGGGCTGTGGTGGCCACCGCTGCATGCTGTATGATGCCTGAGATTTAGCTGGAGCCGTTGGCGAGAAGTCTTTTTTGAAGGATCGTCGTGAGGTTGGAGCCAGATTTGAATATATCTTGCTTCCGTTCTTTCCTCCGCTTTTCACGTCCCCTGTGGAAGCAGCAATTCTAGTGAAAGGCGTTGTTTACTCACGTTACGAGGAGAAGTAATTCATCTCTACCTGAACCTGAAGTGTTAAGGTAAGACGTATTTATGCTCGCAATCATTCTAAATGTCACGTCTCAAACCCGTAACATAACGAAAAGTGGAGTGCTTAAAGAACCTTACTGATGCGTGTGTGCGAAATTTCTTTTTAGTCGGTGCTTTGTTTTATCGAATAACAGAAATAAATTCTTTATAAGTGACGCTCTAGATTTAAAATGTCTCTTGGTCGATTCTTTAATATTTAATTGACATAAGATGCCGATGTTTTTTCTTTGTACTGCGCAACATTTGCTCATTTGCACTCTTTTATTTTCGTCACTATTTTGGGGAGTAAATTTTTTATTTCCTTTTTTATTTAATGCTTATTCACTGAACAAATCATATTTTTCCCATCACTATTTATGCCTCTTGTGAGTTAGCAGCCTGGGTATGCTCTGGTAGTATGCTGGTATAGATATCATTATTTTAGGGTCCCTTTCCAGTATCAGAAATGGCTTTATAGAGAACTTTTCGACAGCATATTCTGAGTAATTTCCTTTTGTTTATGATCTCAATCGTTAGAACTTTGACATAAGGCTTTTCAAAATCCACATGAATACATACTTTGAATGGCCCTTACCAGATTGTGATGTTTACTACCTGATATATTGACTGCGTACGCGAGTTAAAATTAGCATTTAATTAAAATGGTTAACGAATATTAAGAAAACAGTTTTGATACATAGTTATGGAATTTTTTGTAGAGGAATTGTCAATATTCACATATACTTGAAATTAATTCGTTACTGATGACAATTACATATTTCAAAGTCTTATCGTGGAATAAAATTAATAACATTTAGAAAGTAGAGACGTGTTTTATTCTCATGGAACGACGAGCAGCGAATTTAACAGATGTCTTGAATAATGCAGGAAAACAGACCTTGATAATATGGTTGAATTGTAATATGCGTAATACATGGGAGGATTTTCGTTACTATCTCAGTGGTAAAAAATTAAAATTACTTATTGGGTCAAATTTCCTTTTGACCATGATTATTTATTTTTTGAAGTAAGAAAGGATATTTTCAAGAAAAACCATTTGATTATTCGACTTGTAATTTCATTGGTATATATTTGAAATAATCTGATCATTACACGGTTAGATTTTCACGCATGATCATCATTACTACTATCTCAAAATAACAGGTAGCATACGGACCTCTCGGTGTCTCCTCAGGTGCCATTCCTCTTCTCATCTATAATTTTTGGTTGAGGAGAAGATGAGATTTGAATCTTGTTATATAGATTGCACAAAGAATTTTGTGAGATCCTGTCAAATATGTGTCGTTGAAAAAGCAGGTGTATATTTTGATGGCGAACACAACAGCTGGGATATTAGAGGAAAAACGGAAAAATGTTTTAATTCGAAGGACTAGATTTCGACGATTTGAGGACTATGAAATAGTGACACGGCTACGAGATGAACAAAATGAGTCATATCTACACATCTGCAAGCGCAAAAGTGTGGGATTAAGGGAAAATGAGGTAAGGGAGATGGATGAAGGCTTTTCCGTCTCTGGGAGAGGTATTCCAGTGCTCCATCTACCCTCGTTTACGTGGCGTTTTCCCCGAGAATAGACGCTTACGTACCAAGAGAACTGGGGCGTAGGCGGAAAATAAGTGAGTAGAAGTGGATACGTGATGGAGGGAACTGGTTACAGAAAGTAAATGCAGATCCGTTTTGGTGTTTCTGTGTGCGTGGGAGAAGCATTGGTTGAGGGGAATGTATTGGGCGGAGGTGTGGGGATGTTGGAGCGACAAAGTAGAAATGGCTAAACATTTATGGAGGCTGGTCATTCCTCCGGAGCAAGAAGAATGGCACAGGGAAGAAGAACAAAGGTCGGAAAGGGGAGCGCGCAGGGGTGAAACGGCCTCAGAAGAGGTGAGAAATGTCGTGTCGCGAACAAAAGAAGCGGCTAGCTGCGCCGAGAAAAGTAATGAGATTTAAAAAAAAAAGATTTTTATATGGTCTTGTAGGGACAAGGGGAGTGGGAAGATAATAAGGGGCAGGCTTAGATGGCGGCGAATAAGGATAGGATAACTTTTGTTCTCGTTATCGGCAGAAGGATGGGGAGGTTAGAGTTCATTTCTTCTTCCATTTTATCCTAAAATTGTTCTTTTTATGCAATAGAAATTTATTCCTGCGATCTTATCGGCGAGGAAAACGTCGCAATGGATCAAGAATGGTAGTAATTTTTCAGTACTAGTTCCCTTGATTCCTGTTTTCCTTTTCTTTTCACTTTTTTAAATTGTAGGAGCTAAATGTAGACTAATTTTTTTGTAGTACTGTATACTGCTTGGAAGTAATATCCCCCCTGCATTCACCTATCTTATTTCACGGATGAATTACTCTGAAGTCGACCGAGATTGCTGGAAATATTAATGTGTTTCTTATTTTTTCTTTTATCGTGTGACGAGTCAAAACTTGGGTGAGTTGAAGAAAGACATCCGAAGTTCATTTAATAAAGCAAAGAAATTCATTTTTCTTAGCGATGAATATTCATGTGGGCGCGTCCGCTCCATTCAGGTAGGTAAATAGTCCATCTGAGTAATATACATTGCTCATGAAAATGGAAATAAAGTACGCATATGGTGCCTATGATCTAATATCTACTTGGCGAAACCATAAATCTTTGAAGATATATTACTTCATATTGTGCCTCAGTTTGTAAAAATAATTCTGGCAATCTGCCGTTTAAAGGAATTGGTAACCTCTCGGCTTTGTCAAATAAAGATTGGATTTTCTATGGAGCAGTTGTTGGTTACAGAAATTCTCTTTGCTTTTTCATTTATTAAATAAAACATTTTATTTCTCAATTGTTTATTTTACTGTTAATTTATATTTGGTTGGCGAGTAACTCATTCTAATCGGTAAGCTGTTAACTATATAGCTGATATTCACGGCTAGGTGAGATTTCCAGGAATACAGGGTAACTAGCATGATTCAACCATTTTCGTCGTATATTCATAATGAAACGAAGTTAGCGGAAGTAAAACATCCTATTTTATTATACTCAATTATTTCCCATTAGATGTAAAAGGACCTTAGTTGTAAACGTACCACAAAATAAACACTACTCGTAAAAATTTTCGAATTTGATTTCACTTAACTATGTAAAATCTTGCCTTATCATTTTAAGTATTCCAAGAGCAAGCTTTGCATGCAGAATGACGACGACTATGAGAATTAATTTTAACTCGTTAAAGTCTTTACCGTTATTTTATTCGACCTTCAAGAGATCAACTAAATATTTAAATATAAAAGCTTCACTAATACTTTTCTCACTCCTGAAACCGTTGCGTCATTTTTTCAGATGTTTATTTTAATTGCTTTTTACAAAGAGAATACTGTCGTAATGCCTTTCGTGGTGTATCTGACTGTAGACATTTCAATGCTTCGCGCAGCGTCTGTAGTACATGAATGAAATCTGTTAGAGAAGATTCGAAAAGAAGATAGCGCTATTGGAAGGGGACGACACGATCTCCGACAGCCCGGACGTAAACTGGAATAAGGAATAGAGGTTAAGAGAGAACAATAGGTGTTGTTCCTGAGGCCTTGTTCTTCTCGAGGGTGGGCGGATTCTTAAGTGAATGTATAACCTCGTTACACACCATAGAATCACATTTCAATGGAAAACCTCGAGGAAATCTTTGGAAGCGAAATTGACGTGGAAAACCAAATCGGAGAAGAAGGTATACCTTGAAATTAATAGTGCCGTAATTTCCGACCCGGAATTCAATATAGCCGTCGTTATCAAGGGGTAGGGTAATTGTGGAGGGAGAATCAATCCTGTTTTTATCTTTAGTTTTACTCAGAGAAAATGATCCACCGTTCATTATTTTCCGATGTATACTTCTGCTTGGAGAGTTCATATTTTCATTGAACTTCTTGGTGTATCTAATAATCAATCTTCAAAGGGCCTTATTCATTTCTGAAAATGATAACCGAGGCGTACATATCTAGTAAAATATGGAAGTATATGAAAATGAATTTATTTTGTTTAATTCTTTGGCATATATTTCTTTAGAGATTAAGGCTAAGGAGTAGGTAAGTGAAACTTTTACGGCAGCCTAATTTTGGATATTTTCTCGCTAACTCCCCATGAAAGTATTTTATATCCCTGATCATTTTTGTATTGAGGAAATAATCAATTATTTATTTCAATTGGGAATACCTTAACCTGACGGGCTTCTTATATTGTATCTTAGACCTTTTCCCCAAAATCAGTGATTACAGGATGACAGAGAGAGGTGGGTAACTACTTGTTTAATTAAGTGTTTTCAAATTTCTATGGTTTTTAATTAACGGAAATCGCTTCCCTCTCTTTCATATCTTTATAAGAGGGTTTCATTCGGAAAATGATGTTAATGAACATTTCGTACGAGAGTCCTCGAATATATAAACCGATGTGCTTAATCATTTTTCGACGATTCGATTGGTTCAAGCAGATGGAAGTGATGGTCGTGTTGAAAAAAGGTTTCGTTATCGTTCGATCGCTTCTGCACTCATCTGCTAGCGATCGACGATCAATTACTCGGCGCCTCCACCTCGTATCCGGTGTCACAAGCCATTGCATTGCGGCATGAGAGACAGTTGGGACGTTTTGAAGTGAAACGTGGCCAGAGATTAGGATCGGGAATAATAACTTGGTGTCAGCCTCGGCTTATGGTGATGAGTTTCGCTCTTTTTTCGCTTGTTCCCGATGAGTAATTGTCGCCAGCATATCTAATGGTACGAGTTTGATGGCCTGGCGCCTGTGTATGTGCATACATTGTGTTGACTGCTGTAAGGAGGTTAGGCCGATGAATCAGTTCTGCATGCGCAAGTAGTTTTTCATGAGTCTTCAGTATACCCTGTGCATCCAACCAATGCAGTGTTGAACTAATCGATAAACCCGAGATAGTTCCAAATTGGATTAATTTGAAGAGAGCCACTCGCCTTTACATACTTCTCATCACTAAAGGCTTACCTTTTGCCTCCGTCGTGGTTGTTAAAAATTCTAAATTTTAATAAGATTGTCATTTATAGCTCAAATACCACCTTATATTGTCATGTTCGCGGCGTCATTGAAGAATATCACTCGTATATCATGAATTATCCCAGCCTATCGTGAATAAAACCTAGTAAGACTTCTCTGTCTCTATAAATCTTCCCTCTGACAAGTTTTAACGTGGAATATTCTGCAAGCCGTGCCACGCTTGTAATCGGAATCCGCAAAATGCGATGGAAGTTGAGCAACCGCGAGGATATTCGCAAACGATTAAGTTTTCCGTTGGGGTTAGAGGGGATGGGGAGAGATTTGGAGATCGCCGTTTTCCTGGAGCTTATCGGTGGGGAAAAAAAATAATTCGCTCTGCTGCGAAGGATCTGTTGGGATGAAATTGAGGGAATTACGGTAAAAAAATTAATGAAAGAGTTCTTTCTCTCGGGGGATGCTCTGATTGGAACGTAACTGGGCGTAGAAAGAGGTAAGCGGAGGGAGTATGCGGGAGGAAAGGGTCGGGGAAAGGTTTGGCGGAAATTGAGAAGGACATGAGGGAGGGGGTTACCAGTGGGATGAACAATCATCCACGGAGAGGGAGAGGGTTAGGGAGAGAAACGATCCATTGGATTTCATGCCCGAGCGTTTCCTCGATTACTTCAAATCAATTACTTTCCCCGCCATTGATTGATCGGCGAATCATTCCATTAAACGGATCGCACGGCTTTCTGCCCTCCCATTTTCTCACCTCCTCTCCCGATTTAACCACCGCTATGATACCCGCCCCCCCCCCCCCCCCCCCCCCCCCCCCCCCCGCCCCCCCCCCCCCCCCCCCCCCCCCCC
>WURS02012251.1:0-12313 GCA_011762765.2 Rhinocypha anisoptera | reverse complement strand
GGGCGCGGGGGGGGGGAGGGGGGGGGGGGTGGGGGGCGGGGGGGGGGGGGGGGGGGAGCGCGGGGCCGGGCGAAAGATAGCGAATCAAGTGGAAGTGTGGTGTTTGTGAATAAGCGAGGCCTAAAAGGGACTGCAGACGAACGGGACACGCCCACGAGTGGGGCGGGTGGGGGGGAGAGAGTAAGGGGTAGGGAGAGAGAGTTTGCGATAAGATGGATCGCGGGGAAGCACGGTTGAGCGGAGGGCGAGAAGGCAAGGGAGAGAGAGCACATGTCCAGTGGCTTCGGCCGGGTCGGTAACGGACCGGACTTGGTGAGCAAGGGTCGCGGCTTCGAATTCCTCCGTGACAACGGATATCAAACCTGACCGCGGATTAATTACCTGGGTTGGATAATGGAACGTATGACCTCGGCCGTCGGATAGTTTTGGAATAGAAACCTTATACCACCACGACTCCAGGAGGGGGGAGGAGGGAGAAATCCGTGCCTCGACATCGCACTAATGAGCCTGTCGAGTCGAGAGGTCACTTGTGCAAACTCCCGCATCCACTAATTTCGCAAGCATCGTGGCTGCTCTTCGCTCGGGGAGAACATGGGCATTCGACGTTTCCCATTGCCATTCTTCATTCAAGACATTTTCGTCGCCGGTGAATATAAATTTAAAGTTGAATACATATTTCTAGGCTATAAAAAACATGAGGCGAAGTTCTTCACGGAGGAGTGCTTGTGAAGTTTGGAATTTATGAATTTCACTGGTCTTTGGGACTGGAATATTTTAAGGGCATGGTTTTCGATTAACTCAGAGTAAATTACGCCTTAACATGAATTTCAAAAGACCTGTAAAATCTCAGCGTCATATTTATGATTATTTTTTATGATGATAATAAATCTTCAATTACAATAACCTTCTAGAACTTTCCACCTCCCTCCCATCTGAAAAATTTATTAATTTCCCCACTCTTCTCCCTTACATTCAATCTTATAACACGCCCTTCTAATCATTAGCTTTTAAATGTCCACTTCCTTTGTCTTAGCCCATTACCTTAATTTAATTGGTTTAAGGCTACACTTAATGGAAGTTTCTAATATCCATACGAAAATGCAATCGTGACTGAATTGGGATATGAACTGAATTGAATCGGAAAGGAAACGAATCGAATCGGAAAGGAAACGAATCGAATCGGAAAGGAAACGAATCGAATTGAATCAGAATCGGATCACAATAATCGATTTAAAATAATAGGGAATCGTATTAAAATAATCGATTTCCGAGTGAATCGAATCGGAATCGCCCATCTCTACCGTCTACCCCCTCTCTACTATTACCTAATAACACTTCAGTTGCATCCTTCATCTTCGTCCATTTTATTTTATTGCCTTTTTCGAACTTAAAGAGCATAAAAATCTGATGAAATTGTGATACCTAACCTAATAATAAAGTAATACTTCATCCCTTTATAAGAAACAACTGATCTTTATTATTTCCCATCTAATTTTAAAATCATATCTTCCTCATAATGATCCTATATTTTCACGGCATATTTTAGGCTGCTTAACCTTCTCATCGCGTTTTCCCATATACAATCTTAATCACGGAATATCGCAAATACTAATCTTTCCAACGACTGTTGTGAAAAAGAAATCGATAACTTGTAATTCTGCGATGGAGCACCACGAAGTTATCGCACCGTGCGTAAACAACGCTATCGTAATCGCTACAAATGAGTCATTTTTTCACTTTGAGTGTCGAGTATTGTTTCATATTCCTTTGCCAGGCTTACCAAAACCTAGCTAAAAATCAGGGTCCAATGATACGTATTCGCTGAAGTCTTGCCCTCTCGGTAATCTATAAGAGTAATTCACGGCATTTTGGTTAGCGTCCGCGACGCAGAGATTTATTATCTGATCTCCAAGGAATGTAAAATTAAAAATTTCACTTACTAATTTATGTGAGGCACATGTGGCCCAAATTTGGGGTGAAACTGCCGAAATTGCGGAATATCTATGCAATAACTTATCAAAAACTCAATTATTACAACATCAAAAGTATGATATTGAAGATTATGAGAAAACATATCTCATTTGTATAGGTAACGTTTGGGTCTTAAATTTTAAAATAAATACGTGCCTTTTATTTTTTAATTCAAAATGTAAAAATTATTTCTCTACGACCAATCTTTAAAACCTCTTCTCTTTTTTAGATCTTATTAAAAAAAAGGAAAAGATTATTCACATTTCACTAAGTGGAAAGTTAATTCATTAGATTCGATGTGATTTAAGGGCCTGGTAGTACGTCCACTACAAAAAGGCTCGCGTAATTGCAAAATTGGATACTGATTGGTCACTCGCGTCACGTCAGCAAGCTCACGTGATGGAAAATTCCATCCAATTAAGCCATTAATTACTGGATTTCGACAGAAGTGGCCACACCCTAACCTTAATTTTTCTATGGTTTTGACTCATCTTTCGCAAGTTGCCGGGGAAGAGAAAAAAATTATCAACTGTGAGAATTCCTATCGGGTTATCCTTCGAATCAAGCAGTTCAAGTTACTTATATAATTACGCATATATCTTAGTTGTTATTACTAACTGTTACAGCACGCCTCTCACTAAAGACTTTTCTTTAGGGCAGCTTTGTTTTTAAGAGCTCAGGAAAAAAGAACGAGGTGTTGCAACCTGGAGAAAGGACAAGTTTCGATGGCGTTATGGTTAATCCATAAATTATTAATAAGCTACGAGGCTTTATATACCTAAGTAAAAACTCACTGTAAAGCCGCAATAGTGAGTTAAACACAGTAGAAATCAGCTTTTAAAGGTAGAGATGATCCTTCATATAAATCATTTTAATAATTTCCTTAAGTAATCTCATTTATTTTTGTCTTTCATTTAATGAAAATATTTGGAGAAAACCATGTTCTACGTCTGCAATTCGTTCAACTTCGCCAAGCTGGTTCAGCAAGGCTTATCAATCTAATTCTGAGTCAGCAGCGTCAAATCGTTTATGCCAAAGAACACGCCAAGGCATTTTATTTTACATTCCCCGCACGAATTTCAATGTTCATATCGCTTGACTTTACGGCCAATATGTTAATAACAATTTTAAACGAAACGAAAACTACCCTATACAACATTATCTCCAATTGAAATATTGTTCTTTCACCTTTCGAATATATTTCCGGTAAAGCTTTCCATTTATATTAGCCAGATGAGTTCCTTTGCATTGCCCATCCAGGCAAACCTTGAATGAAGAAATGAACGTGGAGGAGGAAATGGAGGGTTCATAAGGGATTCGTAAAGATTGAGTGACGGGAATAAGAGGGTCCACGACGTCGGCGATCAGGAAAAAGCACGGACGAGCCTTCGAGTGGAGTTCCGCGAAAGACGGATGCGGATTGCGCAAAGTTCCATTAGCGCTGCCCGCCGCCCGTGAACCGCGGAGGCTCTTTGAACAGAAGAAAAATCTCCTTCCCCGGGCGGGGGGGACTCACCTCTTTGAAATATGATGGAAGTGAAATCCTTTGACGTTCTGATCCAAGAAGGGACACCGCACCCCCTTCGTCCTCCGCACCGCGCCAACCTCCCATTGAAACTGGACTCGGGAATGTCACGGACGACGTCGCGAATGAGAACCAACTCATCAGGTAGTCAAGACGCTGTCTCTCTCTCTCTCTCCCGCGTCACATGTCGGACGGCTGCGACGTCGTCGGCGCGAATTATATCGCCGCGTTCCGCGAATGAACCCGTTGAGGTCAGATACGTAAAGCGGGAGCCTGCCTCCGCAGGAAAAGTGCTAGTTGGTAACTAAACTCGACGCCCAACGTAAGATAACGAAATAACGCAAAATTGAGTCACGATTGGCATCATGACCGTAGCGCACGTGCCACGCTCGGCCTTTGTCGTGGCCGAGAATCTTCCGCGAATGCCTATGTTGTGGAGGGTGTGAATAAATGTTCGTTCCACTTCGAGAAGAGATTCCTTCGGGTCGCTTTGGAAGACTACCTACAGTGGTACCCGCTTGTCCTGGGCTATATTATTTTATTTATGGAAAGAAAAACTTTGCAAATCCACATAAAAAATGTATTCACTCGGTCAACATGTTTCGCTACACTGTAGCATCATCAGGTTACAGTTTAGCGAAACATGTTGACCGAGGTAATAAATTTTTTATGTGGATTTTCAAAGTATTTCTTTCCATAAATACCATGGAATTCCACAATGTATCGGACGCCACCATCGATTTTATCTTATTTTATCCCCGGCCCCCCCTCTTTCCCTCTTAGTTTTGTTTTCACCTCGATTTTTAAAAATTCATTTTACCTGGTGATACTCGATATAAATACGTGTCCACTCCTTGCTTGAACATGCTTTGCGTCAATTCTGAAAGATACTAACGTATTGTACTGACACAATATAACACACACGGCACGAATCACCTATTACAACGTCGTTTCTCTTTCGACTGCACATTTTCGCTGCCGTCCAATACCGAGTTCCAAATTCGTCTTCACCTTTTTGAACCACGCTTCTTACAATGGTCAATCGAGTTTCTGAATCGTGGAATCGGGAGCATCGTTATTAAGAACCTTGAGGTGATGTTTAACTGCAGACTCATGCGATTTCCAGCAACTGCCGCGGAGTGTCTTCGTCCAGAAAAATGCATTATGACAATCGATAACCAATAGGGGCAAGCCCTGGGACGAGGAACAACGAAATCTAATTTACAAGCGAATAAATAACTCCTGATACTAGGGGGGGGTAAACCGATATTATCTCATTGTCCCTCGTCACAGCACCTTATGAGGAAGAATTAAGCAGTAAATGGATAAACGGCCGCACTAATGGAGCGAAACGGTCGAATAAACATGCCAAGGGCAGAGAAATGACTGGCAATAAAACCGGCAGAGAGAAATCGGTAAGAACTAGTATCGCACTCGGGCGATCGACAAGTTACGCCATCGCGGTACGCCGAGATGAATGCGAGACGGAAAAGTAAAAAAAAAAAAAAAAAGTAGTTCCATAAGCGTCAGGGTTTCCGATTTGAAAAAGCTTCGGGAAAGAATGGCAGGCAGCGTAACATTTAAGGTCACCGGTGGAGCTTGAGAATGGAAACGAGGGTAGAGTTCAGGTCAAAAAATTCAATCGAGGGAAGGGCATGGAACGGGAGGTTTCTGTCGTGGTCCTTCACCTTAATCGCACCAGTATTAGTACAGTGGCCCGAGGGCTCACGGGCTCCCTTTCTCGAGGATTGAGCAGTGCTCTCGCGGGAGAACGCCAAAGGCGACAACCATTGGGGTCATGCCGAGAGAATTCTCCGGTCATTACAGAGAGAATAAGGGCCGCGAGAAATTTCCTTCGCTCAAGGGTGCGAGTCCTCATCACAGATTATCAATTCGAAGACTGGTTTATAGCAGCTATCAAAAAGCTAATCTGCCACCTGTTAACCTCTTCACGCTCTTGTAGTTCTTAATTAACACATTATCCATCCATTGTTCTGTCTCAAAACAGCATCCTTGGCCCATCTATAGAATTTTTCACTCCCAATATCCTTTCTAATTACGCTTTTAAAAATATCATCCCTAAATATCCATCCTGCCGGTTACCATCTTCTTGTACGAGTAAGTATACTCTCATTCTCTCATTGTAAGATTCTATTTCAATAGTTCTTCGGAGTAATCCTCCGTTGGTTCTTCCTTACTGGTTATGAAAAGAAGGGGGCGTAATCGGTCCGACGGTGCTGGACCACCTTACTGATCACCATCCTACGCTTGCAGCCTGAATTTTAGTTCATCTACCGCAGCTCTTCAAACTATTCCGTCAATGGGTGATTGTAAGCCTCGCGAATCACAAAGGATTCTCGAAGTCCCCGTGCTTTTTTCTAGGAAATGACGACAGTCCGAGCAGCATTTGGGAACTTTCGTTGCCTTGCCGGCATGATTACCGTACCCGTGAGAGATAGTCCAATCTCCGAGAACCACTGCTTTGCCAGGGAGGAGTTCTGGACGAGCATTCGGCAGAAACAAGGCACTTAAGCACTGGATCGACGGTTAGAAAACTATGTATGAATCTGTCCACAATTAGCCACAATGTAACCGGACTAGCGTCATTAAATGGCCGATAAATTCCGAAATATATGTCTCATTTAGGATTTGATTTAGGATAGCCTCATTCGACCTATGACAGTATAATGTGATTTCTGATTTTTAGGACTTTGGAAGACGCTCCGCAGACTAAAATTATTACAAAATTATTTACACCTTCATTCCAATATATCGTTCTGAACCCCTCTGTGCTCATCCTCATCTGAGGTATTCACGATGACAAAGATCGCAGGAGAGTGAGAAAAAAGTTTAGGAGCAAATATTTGACGAAACGAGACGTTACGTGCCTGGATCAAGTGTGCCGCGACGGGAAATTAAAGAAGCCGGCAAGGAAATGACATCCACTCGAAGGCGGTGAGTCACGTTTGTCGCAGGGAGGCGACACAATTGGGAGGAAGAGATGAGGGCAGCAGCGGAGTGTAGATTGGACGGAATCCGGAGATCGTACTCGCGAAAGCAAGAAATGATGCCCGTCCGAAGTTTAGGCCTTGGAAACTCGCGGGGCAAGACGCGTTGCACTCGCCTGTTCCTCCTAACTCGAGACGTGGTTAAAATGAGCGTTAGGTTCGGACGTAACCATCGTATTTGCCCTAAATCGGGGAAGAACACAAAGTCAATGGGTACGATTTTCTGTCCGTGTGGTTTCCCCGGAAGATATGTTAGCCAGAAAGTCACTCAGCTCGGTTCACCCAAACACGTCACCAGGTCTTGAACCCGGGTCCCTCGACCAGAAGCCCAATGCTCTACTCACTGTTTGGCTTAGTACTAGGTGAGCTCTGCCCCCACCAAACAAACCAACCATAGGGTTGGATACTGGTGGTCTGATTAGTTAAATATAAAATAAAATATGCTCTGAGCAATTGGGCTACACCTCAAAAAATGGTGTTATTTACATGGAAATTTTATCCACTCCGTTGGTAAAACTCGATGGAAAGAAGTTACAAATGTACTCATTCTAGTTACAGCAGATAAATAATGAGTGACAGTGAAACGAATAACTACTATGACACAAATCACGTATTTAATTTTTGCTTGGTTTTATAAAGATATGCGCTTGGAATAACTACTAGAATACTCAAAGACACAACACATAAAAAGATATAAATCGTGCACTGTCAGTGGTGACGTGGGGAGAATGAATGGTCAAGTCTCGATATTACATGGGCAATTACGATAGTGGTGAAATAATAAAATAGCCCGACGCACATTGCTATCCAAAATTTTTCCCTCGAAAAATCTACTACTATGTGGAAAGAGGAAACCGTATTGAAACATATATATTCCGATTTAACTCACTTTTGTGGTAGGTGCTAAGGTCCAAGAAGAATTTTTTTTTTTTGCAAGTAGGTGTAAAACAGTGAACTGGAAGAAATGTGGGATGAAATATTTTTCTCACCCATAGCTGCCAACTCTTCAAGCCACGACTCTTTACTCGCCACTAGCAGCTCTCGTGTTGGGGAATGAGTCGTGCGAATGTGGGAAGAAATGTATTTCGGCCTGGAAAATGCGACTTGGAATTATTCAGCACGTGTGAATATCGGATCCTAGTGACTGTAATTTTCAGAGGGATTAAAAATGGAATTTTCTTGCAAATAGTGTAAAGGATGGAAAAAAATCGAATGTCAGTATGATTTTGAACTCTTCCCAGGCCAAATGGCGTGGGAAGACCTCCTCGTCGCGGTATCTTACGCTCAAGCGATAATGACCTCGAGCTTTCTCGACTTCCATCATTTGAATGGTTCCATTGACTCCCTCCGTGGAGGGAGTTAAGAGCTTAAACATAAAATATTGTTAAACTAGGGTATTCCTTTCAAAGCGGCCAACGACGAGAACATGGACAAAGTAGACAGTACAGATGAATTTATGCAAAATGGTAGTACCACGTTGCAATTCTCCGACTATGATTATCTTCACTTCACTTCCGCTGAATCGTCGACTCTCCTATTTTAAATATGCCATAACAAATACAAGAATAGCTAAGTGGATGGAACGAACCATAGAAGTACAGTCAAACTTACATTTCTCGATACAGAAAATTTCATGCAACCTTATTTTTTTTGCGGTTCCCACGGTGTTAAATGGAAAATTTTACGACTACGACAGGGAAGACATACATTTCGTCACGAAGTTGCACCGACGACGCGACTGACGCCAGGAACTGCAGGACACCGGAGGGCTTTTAATGGGACGCCGCCACGGAATCAATTGCCTCAAGGCACGCGAAAGTCGTGCGTGCACTTGACCCTTTGCCTTGGGGGTAAGTGCAATCGATGAAAAACTAGTGCAGCAACATTTAAATTGAAGGGTAATGATGGCGTAGTCCGACGGGAGCTATCTCTAGGAGGAAATCGATAGGGGTCGAAATTAGATCTTTCCCGCGAAACAGCGAAAGGGGATGCAAAGGAATCCATTAAGGTAGGAAAGATGACGTTTGGAAGAATAATAGTAATAACCAATGAATTCATCTTCCGCATAACGTTTGCATGATATAATAATGGCAATAATGAGGCGAAGATTCCTTGTACTATTCTGCCAAAGGATTGATTGCACCTGAGCAGAGATGATACTCCATAGATGAACGCCTTTGTGTCATCTATATTACCAAGCCATTTTATTGGATTCAAAATAAAAAGGATTAACATACAATATTAATAAAATCACTATAGTTTCACTAGTTGAAACATATTTATAGAGGCTCTTCTGAGGCTAAACTTCCTTTTATCCTTCCATTCCCACCCTTGTGTACCCTTCCTCCAGGTCTGAAGAGCCGGCTACTGCTGATCAGACTTGAAAATACACCTTGGAAAAATCTTTATCTTATATTAATCTTTGTCTTATATTAATCTTTTTAAATAGACTTAGCACATAAAGCGCATATATTATTTTTAATAATTTCTATTTCGCCCTTTGAGATGCCAATAAAAACTCATCATGTATGCAACATCATCTCGTAGGTACGGGGTAACGTCCTCGTCAGCAAATCCGGAGGTCGCGGGTTCGAATCCCAGTTAGGTAGATTTTTTCACTCACCTCCTAGGACATGGATTTCGCCCTTGTTACAAAAAAATGTTTATTTACCGTAATTGGCATATTTCTGTGCATGGGCAATTTAAAAATAAATAATGAAATAAAAATAAATTAAAAAGTTGGGAGTCCTTAAAACGATGGAGTGGGTTTAGAAAGAGGAAAAATATCGTACGTAATAACGCGGTAGGGAGTATCGGCCGAAATGGTAAGTGCTACACGGGTTTTCAATGGAATCCTTGAGTTATATGAGGAACAAGAGAAAGTAAAGAGGCCTGAGGCACCCGTATGTATTGACCGATTTCGAGAAGTGAACCGTTCCCGTTCTAAGGATCCGAGGATAGCGACTTTTGTGCACTAAACGGCAGTGAGAAAATGGAAAAAAAACCGTTTTCCTTCAATCATCCATAGTACCTACAACAAAACACGCAGCCTTCGATCAGTCATCTTTGCTGACATTCCGAAAATGGTCTATAGCTTGAATTTGAGGAAATCGATTAACGTATATAGCAATAGGGCAGCTTCCGTATGCGACTAATTATAAAATTGTAAAATTGTAGAACTGTCAAAGTACTCCAACTTCATTAATTTCAGCCAGTTCCGAATCATGACGTATTTTTGCGTACAAGGAAACCCTTCGAATGCGCCACTAAAAGAAAGAAAGATATGCGTGCTGACTTTCCCATCGAAATAGATTCAGAAACGAAGCACGTGGCGACAAAATTAAACAATGAATTCACATGAGCAGATGAATGTCTTATATTCATCGAGAATCAATCGGATATCCTAAATTTCTTAATTTCTCCCAAGGAAGGCGAAGAGAAGGTGAAGATCTATCGACTCTTAAAAGTTTCCCCCGAAAACTTAATCCTAAACATCGAAAGAGTTGAGCAGACTTTGGCGAGACGATAAAAACTTCGTTACAAGTGGGGAAATCTCTATACATGACCTCGAATCTGGGAGAGAATTCAGGGACATCCATGGCTTCCAAGAAAAAAACTGGTCTAGACACAAAAACAAAGTGGGGACGAAATGGGGGTGTGGGGAAGGAAGCAGGTGACAGGAAACTCAGAAGACAAAAAGAAAACCATTTTTCTATCGCCTGCACGTGCAATTATGTAGGGGTCCGTTATCATTTTCCTAGCTATATATGCTGGGACCTTCGATCGCTGTTATCGATCAGCAGTAATGAATACTCTCGGAGAAGAAGAGCATAACATTTGCATCTAAAGAATTCATTGACTACAGACTGGGCAAAGCCTATTTCCTCAGTAGATATACCGAGGATTAGACAAATTTAAATACGAAGAGGGGCATTGAAACATCTCTTCACGATGAAGGGGGAAGGTGGAATGAGAGAAGGTGAAAAAATTACGGATAAAACTTGGTAAATACCAGACGAATATATATACAGCTTAGCAAAGAGATTTCCAAGTGCTCGTTTCCAGTGACCGTGATGGAAAATATCAACCACGAATAACGCAAAAACCTAGTAATGTATCTTACCGAGCAAAAGATTGCACGGCTACTGTCTATCGAAATTCAAAGGAAATGGTCCATTTTAAAAAGGTTAACACCACAGTAATCAATATTCATTTGACACTTCGATATGGAGCATTCAAAATGCGTATCAGAGGGAATGGCAGTGGATCAGTGTGTCATATTTAGATTTCTAAACTTATTAATGCTCATGACATTATAGTTTTAACTAGATGATGAAATCTAAAAAGTTATTTTCGTGAAACAAAAATTTGAGGCAGACCCTTGAAGTTGGAACCGGTACAGTGACTGACCTAAATGGAGAAGAGAAATATGGGAAAACTACGTATTGTAAGGGTAACTAACTTGTCACTGATCATTCACCGACTGGTGGAATACATAACGCGTCTGGCAATGGAAGCTTTATTTCCCTTTGACTGAAAACAAATCGATTACCAATTTTCTACACCATTAAATTTCTCAAAAACTGTGCGGGCTGCGGCCATCTTCACGACGAAAGTGCCACATTTCAACGCACCAAAAATTGCATTGCATCCCCGAAAGGTGAAATGCAAAACGGCGGTACGCTTGAGAATGAATCCAGAAAGGAAAAGGAAAACTCGAGAACAGCAAACGCACAAGGATGAATGGGAAATTTAGAACGGTAAGTCGACACATCGGGGAACGGTGACACACTTGCAAACGACAGGGAGTGACGATTTTAGTAAGGAAATATATACGCAGAACGGAAAGAAACTAAATGAAAATACTAGCAACAGAAACGAAGCATATATAGTTATATGTGCGTATATATATATATATAAACACACTTCAACGTTGAAAAGGTCGCACGTGAATATAGCACTACCGATAAAAGCACACAGAAAAACACTTAGATTCTTCCGAATTTTCGGCGGTCGCCCTCCACCGTTTTCATAGGAAGTAGGGGTGAAAACAAGTAGGAAGCAACTGTAACTGTGCTTGTCTGTGTTTTCTGTTTTTTATATGGCTGTATGTGTAATATACTTGCAGAAGCACACAAGAAACAGAACACACACAAAAGAACACCTACATAAGGATCCAAATTTTCGGTGGTCGAGGCACACCTTTTTCTTAAGGCTCGAGGAAAAAGAATTAGAAAGAAGTTTCTTCTTCTTTTCTAATACTTCTCACTGTATTAGATATATATGCTCGACAAGGCGCAGGATGGTGAGAGTATTACTAATGGCATTGTAAAGAGGGAGTGAAGAAGAAAGGTGACGTTACGGAAGAATGAGAGAGCGAGCGAGATGGGAAGAGTAGTGACGGGGGCGTGGGCGTTAATGTGGTGAGGGAGGGGCATGGGGAGTAAGAGAAAGGGGTAGAGGGGTATGCGGGAGAAAAGGATTATACAATACAGGCGGAGGGAGGGAGAGAGTAGTGTCTGTGATGAGGGGATGGAGACGAGGGGGGTGCGGAGAGACACAGCGTGTACTTACGGGACGTGTTCACGGAACGCGATATACCGAGGGAGTCGGGGTCGTCGGGGCGCACGGGAATGAGAAGGGAGGGGGAGAACGCCGTGTATCGCAAGAAGTGGATCAGGGTCGGACGAGGTGCAGCAATCCGGAGATGGACGCGGAGCGAAGCGGGTGGATGGGGACCACCATACATTCACATGCACATGATACAGGTCATGCATTACGCACACAACAAAAAGAAACTATCATGCAA
>WURS02012241.1:0-12313 GCA_011762765.2 Rhinocypha anisoptera | reverse complement strand
TTCCCTCCCCCACCCCCCTCCTTGTAGACCTACGCACAGATCATTACCCCACACCCTCACCACCTTCCCCCCTCCCTCCACACAACCAAGTTTCCACCAATCCTGCCTCCTCCAATGATTGACTATGTATGCACAGAAATTTTCTTGTTAATTTTGTCCTGATGATGCTACACTGTAGTGAAACATGTTGACCATTAAATAAGTTTATATATGTGGATTTGAAAAAGTTGCTTTCTTTAACCCACGATGGAATTCCAAAATGTATAGGCGGCCAATATCTCTTTCAGATTGACCATTTCCTATCTTGCATCAATTCCTTACACCCATCTCTCCACTTCCCAAGTAACCCAAGGTCAACAACTCCTTAAACTTTCTAGGCCTCACCATATACATTTCAGACAACAAATTCTGCTCTTCTATTCACCTTCATACATCGACCACTTAATACCCACTTCCTCCAACCACCACTCTCACAAATGTGCAGCCTTCCACTCCCTCCACTACAGAGCCTTCTCAATATCCCTCTATCTCATGAAAAGTTCATAAAGGAACCAGAAATAACAAAACACCTCACCCTGAAGAACGGGTACACCACCATATTAATAGATAAGTTTAACATGAAAAAAATAAGAAATTATAATTGATTGGCACTGTTAATATTTTAATTTAAAATACTAACAAAAGTTACACTTGATGGCTTTAATCACCAGAAAATGTGTGTGGGTGGGATGAAAGGATGGGGAGCACGGAAAAAAGAGAGGCTAGTAACGGTTGGGGATGATAAGATTCTGGAAGACTTCTTATTTGTGTGTAGTTTGATAGCAAAGATGATCAAAAAGACAGGGAATGTTGCATAAGTACTGGTTGATTTTTGACTTTTTGTCTCTGGCCCTCATATATGGATGTGTAATTGATCTCAGCATAACTCTCCTGTTGGGAGGCTGATTGTTGGAAACCTGTATAGGCACTTAAAGGGATTGGAAAGCAGGGTAGTGTAAGTGAATGATTTACAAGGAAAGTATTGTTCATAGTGTACTTAACAATCTTCAGGGTTTCCAGAGCATTCATAATTCTTAACAACATAAGAATAAGTTAGCAACATAAGAAATACTATGAAGCAGAGGAAAAGGATTCCTTGTTCACATATGAAACAAAGGAGCTCAATAACAGTAGCAATTTGGCTCCTACAATGTGTTAAAGATGATGAAAGAAAGTTAGACACAAAGCTTTGAAACCTAGGTTGTGACCATAAACAAATTCAGTGGAATTAAGGGATTGGAAGAGTGGGCTAGAGGGATTGACATATCATTAAAATTTCTTATGAATCGCACTGTACAAGTAAGAGTGTGCATAGTATTATTTAACTATTCCATCAGTAAATATTAGTTTCAGTTGAAATATTTACAGCCCTCATAGCTATATTCTTTTAGCATACCTATAAAGAGCTCTCCTTCACCATGAGACATGGTTTGGCCACTAGAATCTCTAACTTGTAAAATTGTTTGGGACATAGGAAGTCCAAGGGAAACTTCTGAAATATTCCCAAACCTTAAGCTTGTCTCAACCACATCCTGTTGCACAGCAAGCGACTGTCTTTCCAAAGGGAAACGTTTATTCACACCATGAGAATCTAAATAATTCTCTGGGAAGAATTTAATTTTGCACATCGTGCCAGCTGGAGTAAGTTCTATAGTTGACACATCAGCAAAGGAACTCCGATTCTTTGCTGATGAATCCTGAAATGTCTGTTCATTAAGCTTCATACTTTTGTGTTTGCATTCCAATTGCACCACTGTGTCACCATCATCATTGCTGCTCTTACGCTTTATTGACGGCTTGAGATAGTGTTCCCCAACACATATTTCTGCTATGGAGGCCCAACATGAAACTTCGGTAACACCATACACGGAGAATATCTTAGTTCTTTTCCCAAGCTTATATGCCCACTTTTCGAGGGTACTAAGGGATGGACACGGCTCTCCACCAAGGCACAATATTTTCAAGTCCGGATCAATTTTCTTGACTAAGCTAGGCTCTGTGTGTTCACTGCTAAGAAGGCATGCAGCATATGATGGAGTGATGGAAAGTATTGATACTTTTTCACATTTTCTAAGTTTATTGAATAGATATCGAAAAAGAAGAGGCCCTGGAGCGGCTCTAATGGTCTCAGGGGCGATTAGTAAGCAGGCACCAGAGGTAAGAGCTATAAAAGTTTCTACAACACTAGGATCAAAAGTAATCGGAGATGATAAAAACACAGTATCACTAGGCCCCACCTCAAAAACGTTCCTGGAAAGAAACGTCAGTATAAATTTTTGTCATTTGATGGATTTCAATTGAATAAATACTACATGGACAAATAAATACTACAAGAAATTCACCTGAGCTGAAGTATATTTGGCACAATGCAACTGTGAGGTACTTGAACAACTTTCGGTTTACCAGTTGTACCAGATGTTTGAATGGCATATGCCATCATAAAATTCTCTTCTTTTCTTGATTTATTAAATCTATTACTGCACATAACTGAGACTAAGGTACCGTGAAGACACATTTTTCCAAGTAGCTCCCAGTTTTCTGTCAATTTGCTGTCGGTATCAGTTATAACAACACGTATATTTAATTTATCCAACAACCTCAAATTCAAGTCAATGCCGTTCTTTATGTCCAATACAATATAACCGCATTCAGATTTCAAAATTCTGAAAATAAAAATCATTTTATTAGAAAGATGTAACCCCTTTATAGTATTCGGACTTCTTCGACAAAAAAACAATAGGAATTCTTAAATTTTATTAATTACCCTAACACAAGGGCCGGGTAAATTAAAAGCGAGTTCAATTGTATCCCTATGAATTCATGATGCAACTTTTCTGTAAGAAGGTTGTTAACCACGATATCCATTTCATTCTGAAGTTCGAAGTATGTAACAACGGTAACCCTTGAAATTGTATCCCATGCTATAGCAATTCTATCAGGAAATTTAATGACATTCTGAGCAAAGAGCTCATGTAATAATACCATTTCTAACTTTTTAATACGAATGTCATTACTTGAACGAAGACTTTAAACGTATATTGCCTTACTCTTTTTCACCTCCTTGCCAATTTATTTGAGAGAGGCCCGCAAATTTCTTGACACGCATTATGAAATTTGGATGTTTTATTTTAAAACTTTTAAAAGGAGAAGTACAAAAAGCGTCTGCGCAGGAAAATGGTGCCAAGGGGAAGAATTTAACCTCTGAGTGCGACATATGCCCTTGTGAAAACCAAAAATGGATCCAGAGGGTTCTTATAAAACTCCATGCTCAGTATCAGTGTAAATTGTTAAATTTCATTTGGGAAAGCCGTAAATAAAACTTGTGTAAAATAGAATAACACGCATATGAAGATGAGGAGCCGAACCAATTCAGGCGTCCGCCTGGATTACTATCAAAGGATAGTTCATAAGTTAATTATGAACCATCAGGTTAGTATTTCAGCAGTCAATGCCCGTGATGATGTGGCGGAATTTGCTTTGTTGTTGACTGATATTGTCCTGTGTTTTTTTCATTTTTAGCACCCAGTAACTGGACTTTTTCCCGCAAGTCCGGAAAACAGTCATGCTTGGGTACGCGATAATGTGTATTGCATTCTGGCGGTATGGGGACTCTCAATGGCCTACAGGAAGATTGCCGACATGGATGAAGATAGGGCTAAGATGTATGAACTGGAGCAGGTATTGACCTTGTTGTCCTCCGTCAGAGAAAACTTAATTTATTTTTCATCCTTTGTCTTCGTTAAAACAAAATGCACCCTCCTACATGGCTTAGTCGTCATTAAATGTCTTAGGTTGCATTTTTTTTACATATATAGGTACTCCCTTGTTATGTTAATGTTTTGGTTCTATATAACTTCATATTTTAAGAATGTCATTCAGATTTACAAAATTCCTTCACCTGCAGAGCTGTGTTAAACTTATGCGAGGACTTCTAATGGCTATGATGCAGCAGCGTGACAAAGTTGAGCGTTTCAAAGTCAGTCAGCATCCATTAGATGCTATCCATGCAAAATTCAGCTCAATTACTGGCCAAACTGTAGTAGGTGATGCAGAATGGGGTCACCTTCAACTGGACGCAGTATCGTTGTATCTTTTAATCCTTGCGCAAATGACAGCATCTGGTAAGTCAGAATTTCACATTTCTTGAACTATTTACTTATCCTTATATGTTTTACATTCATCGCCATGTTTTGACTTCTCTACTGTCTTGATTATGTTAAAACTAATAATAGTCCATTAGTAAACACAAACTTCTCACCAGATGTCACTCGCAGTGTATTGTTATAAATAGCATGTTTCTGACACTTGTCCATCACTTACACCTTAGGAGACACTCATGTTTTCTTTAGTGCCCGCACAAAAAAGGCAAGAAATCGATGTGATAAAAAAATTAAATGGTACAGTCTTTTTTTTTTCATTCGAAATATATCAGTGAAACATTCGATAATTTTTAAAAAAATAAGTCTGACAATAAATGTACAGTTTTTCTATGTATTTGGAAGTCTTTTTTCCTGTATTACCAAGATTAATAGGTCTTAACAGAGTTTTAAATGGCAATACACAGTATAATGTTGTCCTTGGTGCATGTCACTATACCATATATTAGAAAGATTGAGGTTTTTTCTCTCATGCGTGGATTTAAAAATAATGAAAAGTATTTTCCATTTCTAATGAAGAACCAATATTCAATGTCATTAATCAAAATCACAATACTCCCTTGGGCTCTAAATTTTAGTGGGAGTGAATTTTTTTCTCATTTCGTGTTAATATACTGTTCAGGGTCTGTTTATTCCTTAGGAAAGGCTTTATTAACGGTGGATAAATCAAATCACATGTTGGCCTAGGGTACTCTCCTTAACCCCTCAGGCATGGCCTTTTAAATTTCATTTAAATCCCCGAGGACAGAGGAGAATCGGTTTAAATTAATTTAAAAAATTGAATATTTAATGAGATAAATTAAAATTTAATTTTTTAAATTAAAATTTTAAATTTAATTAAAATTATTATAAATTAAAATTAAACCTTTTAATATAATTATTATCATAAGTATAATATTATTATGCAAGTGAAACTGTAGGGATATAGTGTCTATGTCAAACGTTCCTCTGAATGGATTCTACTTGATGTAGTATCTACATTGGACGCACCTGAGGGGTTAAATAATGAGAGTGAATATATCCACCAATGCCAACTGTTGAATGATACATTTAAAATATTATGAAATTATAATAACTCTACTTTTCATGTTTTGCAGTTTCAAGTTTGGTATTATATCATAATTGTAACAACGATTATAAATATATTAAAAAGTTAACTATTAAAGTAATTCCCCACCTGGGGAAAGTTCAATAAAAATTTATTCCCCACTTAATGTGTTAAAAATTTATATTTTTGTATCTTAGGAAGTGCTTTGAAACTTGTTATCGTTCTAGATTAATAAGTAAGTACAGTATTACCTGGCAGTAATATTGAAAATGATATTTTTAGCCTAGGGACAATTAGGGCCGTTAACCCTTTCGCATAAAATGACCTGTATGTGGGATGTTCAGAATCATCTCCCTAGTACGTATTTCCCTGTACCTTTTTTTGGTAATTTTTTCTTTATTTTGTTGCATACACTTTGCAGGGACTGTACACCAGTTTAGGACACTGGTGCAAAAGGGTTAAATCATGTATTAGATGCATGTATTTGATTGCAAAATACAATTGGAGATAACCAAACTCAAGAAAGGACTTGAGCCCCCAATTTTGGGTGTAGGAGGCAACCCTGTTGCCCACCAGGTGAAGACATTTGGTACATCCAAATTTTAAGTCTTTCTGGAATTAGTAAGAAGGAATTACTCATGAAAGACTTCAAATTAAATTAGGAATGTAGATTTGATGAATTCTTACAGTAGGTGTATGTTTGGAGTTATAATCAGTCTTTAGACCACCCTCTTTTGGAATCACCAGATATTTCGCTTTCATATGCATTTCAGATTGCAGGATACTTTTGTTTGCTGTCATAAATAGTTATATATGCCAGCTGAGTTAGACTGGTGGGAAACTTGTCAGCCTGCTAATCCAAAGGTCACTAGCTTGAGTCCCATTCTGGGTATGAGTGTTTTTAATCGCAATTTCACGAAATAACAGTGGTAAATGTAAGAGAGATACATATGATCCTAATTTCACCTGTAAAAAGGATAATATTATTATTATTATGTATACCAAAGTTTTTTGTTTTAATTAGACAGTATTTAATTTTGTGTATAAAAGTCCATAATATTGTGTAAATATTGATCCAATTTTGTATTACGTCATTTTGGCATGCATAGGAAAGAATGATCATAAGCATTGAAACTGGCAAAAAATAGTCTCATATTGTAATTATTAACTATATTCCAAAATAATGGAAAAAGATTGATCATCACATACCTCCTCTCTTTAATGTTTCACCCTCTGTGTTTATATTACCATAATCATGGTATTAAAAATGCTATTTTTACATTTGAATGCAGGTATCTTTCAGTCTTAAGTAACCAAAATGAATTATTTTATACATGCATTGGACTCATTGTTCTAATTTTAACTCTGCTCAACTTTAAGGTCTTCAGATAATTTTCAGCCTGGATGAGGTATCATTTGTTCAAAACTTAGTTTTCTATATTGAATCAGCATATTGCATACCGGTAAGTAAACAACATCCTCAAGTGAACCGTTGAAGAAATAATTTATTTTTTCTGCTTTATTTGATTCCAATGAATTACTCTTCAGGACTATGGCATTTGGGAGCGTGGAGACAAAACAAACCATGGACTTCCAGAACTGAATGCAAGTTCAATTGGAATGGCTAAAGCTGCTTTGGAAGCAATGAACGAGCTTGATTTATTTGGTGCTCGTGGTGGACCATCTTCTGTTATTCATGTTCTTGCTGATGAAGCTCAGAAATGCCAAGCAGTCTTAGAGGTGATAACATACAATTTAATGGATAACTTTAAAAAAATCTTATGTTGCCTGTGATTTAAATGTTCTTAACAAATTTTCCAATTATAAAATTGCATAGTGTCCAATATTTCTTCTTCTATTAAATGTTTCTTACTTCTTAATATTGTTCCTCATCCTTCAGCATGCTGTAGCTGCACAACCATAAGTTCATAATGATAATTATTTGTCAATTTACCTAGGTTAATTCCTTTTTTAATATGAAGTTTTTGAATTTTAGATATTCAATCTAAGAGTGCTTATTCAGAGCTCCCTGCCTACCCAACTGTCACTAATGGACATACTTGGAGTTGATTTTTAGGGTTATCACAGAGCACTCAAACACTTTTTTGATACAGTCCTTGATATCAGTAGTAGAGGCCTTTAAAATTTGTTTTGAAAAGATTGCCACTCCACCACCTCTACAATTGGATCTGCAGAAAAAAGGACAAAAGTTTGAAATTGCTAATAGCATGTGTACTCATTTCGTTTTCTCTCAGCCAATGTTCACTTAACAGGAGAGTATCAGAGTCTTGAGCAAAAACCTCCAAGTTGTTGCATTTATTACACAGAGATTGAATGTTTAAGTGCAATATTTTAAGTGAATAATTACCACCTTTGTTGCCTAGTCACTTCGATTTTGATCTAGTGTTGTAGTCAGATTTTACAGAGTCACTACCTGCACCAGCTATGTTGTCTTCATTGGCATTTTCTAGGCTAATACTGTTCTCTTTGGGCTTATTGACATGTCTGGGGTACATAAAATGGTTCACTATAATGCCGCATGGCCACAACCTTTGCAACCTTTGGTCTATCTGTGAATCTCTGTCTCTCCTGGTATAATCAACTTTACCAATTTTCTGAGGATATTTTTTTGTATTACCTTCCCAAATTTATATTTTGCATTTTATTTTTACTCAAGTCTATGCTTCCACGAGAGTCAAATTCCAAGGAATTGGATAGTGGCTTACTATCTGTAATAAGCTTTCCAGCATTTGCTGTTGATGATCCTGAATTAATTCGATTAACGAGAGCATCAATAGTGGATAGACTTCAAGGACGATATGGATGCAAGCGTTTCTTGAGAGATGGATATAAAACTCCAAAAGAGGTAAGTATCAGAGTTCTTCATCATGCATTTGTCTTCATATTATTCCTTGTTAATCATAAGCAAAATGCACTGTTTTTTAGAAAAATACAAGTAAACATATATTGCATATTTTGATTGAAGAAATGTAGTTTTTCTGTAGTTTCAACTTTACCCTTTCGCTCTCACTGCAATTTCCATTTTCACTCACAGAAAGCTCAAGCCCGATTTTTGAAATTTTCAATTTAAAAAAATATTTTTTGCAAAGCTATTTCTTGAAATAGGAAGCTGAAATTTTGACTCCGTCTTCAGAACATATTACTGTTTAAATAAAAATAAATTTTAACTTTAAAATAGTAATATATATTTTTTAATAGAAAGTAATTGAGCAAATATTTTTTTTAATCAAATAATACTTTTCAAAGTTATATAACTTCAAAATCCCTACAGTACCTAAACATAGTTTTGCTTATACATAATGAAAGAGAATATAATTGTAATCAATATAAACCCATGCTTAGAAAACATTTGGCGAAAGTAAGGAGTTGACTGAGACCATTCAGTATGCCAATACGATGATATTGAAGACTTTTTATTGAGTCCCATATTTAGAACACATGCCAAGAGTCCTTTCATCTCAGCTATATTAACATTTTTCCACTTCTGTAAATATGGTGAGTCCTTCACCTTTTGTTGCTAAATTCTGCTTGGCGCAACGATTTGTTTCAGTTACAAACAGAGCCAAAAGGGATTCAGTGAAAAACAGGTAAAAATAGGATATTGGAGGAGAATCTGATGACGGCACATGTTGTGAACCAACCGTTTCTAGGAAGAGATGAGGCATTCAATGAGGCGTCTCTGGTTCCTCGACAACTTTCCATCCTTCACCCACAGCATCAGATCCTTCCTTACTATCTGATATTTCTGCCACACATTCAATGTCACTTTCAGATTCCACATCACTTTCTGAGGGAAATAGTGATTCACTTTCACTTGACACACCATCTAAATAGTCCACAAATTCTTTGTCACACTTCATGACTTTTTGTGAAGGGCCTGCCATTATGGGTTTTACCACCAGGAAGCTCAGACACACTGATAAAAAATCACAAACATTCTCAAGTACAAGAGGTCCTCAGCGTAATTTTTTGCACAACCAACTGATAGAAGTCTTGACGGCAAGGAGAAATGAGAAAAATACCAGCAGAAAACAAATTATCACAAATCTTTCAGATGATAACTTTATAATGACTATGAAGTGAATGTTTCGCCTTCAATTGCAGAAAAAGTGCATATTTTACGACCATGGAGGCCACAATAACATATGCTGGATGATGAGCAGATGAGATTGAGTATCAGCTTTCGGATGATAACATTGTGATGACTATATAGTGACAGGCCTGCTAGTGATTGAAGACAGTGTGTTTTCTACTGCCGTGAAGGTCAAAACTAGGAATGGGATGACGAGTCGCCAAAAAAGAACTTGCATCCAAAGGATGGCGGAAAAGAAAATTTGTTTTGTTTTTGAAAGAAATAAAATTTGGAAAAGGAAGGACATGTCAACATGGAACATACTACATGTGTATATATATTTTTCAGTTTGGAACCAAAATATAACCAAAAACGCAATATAAACATTGATTAAAAAAGTGGGATGATGATGAGTTGTTGCGTAAAAGTAGCGTCAGGTATTTGAAAGAAGAGAAAATTTCCTTTGTTTATATTGAACTCTTAATACGGTAAAATAGATACCAGTTCAACAGGAGTGATAAACATTTATTTAATCTCCACTATATAAGTGAAACTAACTCAAAATATAATAACCAAACATTTTTACATGGTATTAAACCTGGAGCCGATATATCAACACTTTGAGCATCTAAGGGTTACTATATATTATACTTGATGGTTTTAGGCCAAACTATGTATGTGAAAATTCATGTTCACAGGAAATTGAAAATGTAAAACACTTAAGTAATATTCCACAGAATTTTATTCTCACACTATAACTAGTTTTGACACATAGAACTATTGCATAAAAAACAATACTGTAGGCCAAATGGGAGTAGAATTCTCTAAAGCCATTAAAACATATGAACAGTGGGCCTAATGAGAACACTGATTGAGCTTAAATTACAAGATAAAGTATGTATTACATAATATGTGCATTCCAAAATATCTGAAAGTTAATATTGGATCCTGAAAATTCGTTACTTTGTACCTGTAAGATAACCTTCCCATCAGTTTTATTTAATTATTTTATCAGCATTATAAAGTCCTTTGGTTTTTATTTGGAGTAGAATTGTGCATACACAAAATTGATGACTCTTATAATGACTTGGTACTTTATGAAACTGCATGTCTAAGTTACTACAGTAAATTCATTTTAAATTATAGTATATTATAAAATAATAAATCCAGTTGGATGTTCTTTAAAAGCACATCTGAAAATCCAAAACTACTACATATATCCATAACTACTTCAATCTATATTACATTAGTAATTTTACTTATGGTCTGACCTGCTTCTATTATGTTAGTCATAAAAGAGTATTATTAGACTCAAACATTTTACCTTCTAAACGAGTTTTTCCTCACTTTTTATAGGATCCTACCCGCCTTTACTATGAACCCTGGGAGTTACGAATGTTTGAAAACATTGAATGTGAGTGGCCATTGTTTTTCTGCTACCTGATTATTGACTATTGCTTTAGTGGCAATAAGGAAGCTGTTACAGAATATGCTGAAACTCTAGAAGAGGTATTTAATGTTCTTTAATGCTATTAGTTGTACTGCATAATACATATATGCACTTTCAAAAATACTAAATTAGAAGAATCTGAAGGATGCACCGATAGTAATAAAATAGATTTAATAATGAATTGTATAATAATAATAATAAAATTGATCATGAATTTGGTTTCCATTTGCATGATATTTAAAAGAAGGATTATATTATACTCTGGAAATTGGAATTTACTGGTTAAATTTATGAATATATCTGTCTCCTAATTTTGAAGTTTGAGTAAAAGAAAATCTTGTTCCCTCCAAACTTGTAGAACCAACACACTTTAATGCAAAGTTTACAAAAAGAAAAATATGAGGGTCATTCTGAGAGTAATTCCTCATATTTCTGAGATTTTCTGAGGGAAAATGCCACCAAATGCACTCTTGGTTGGAAACCCATTGGTGACTATGTTGATCAGGAATTTTCAACATATGTAGTTACAATCATTAAAATACATTTTCTCCAGCAATGAACTAAAGCCAAATAGAATCTTAAACAGAATGGGACATTATGTTAAGCACAACTATTGTACTTTTAACTTTCATGCAAACTTATAAATTGAGTGTTTTATACATTTAATCTGAGACTGGTATATGTTAATTGGTTAATGGCTTCAATTAAAAAAAGGCCCTAGTTTTCTATCCTCAGGAGCCCTAGATTTTCATCATGGTTTTTAGATGTTCTGTGCATTTGTCTGATCAAAATTGGAATATTTCTATGCAATGCATGGCTCTTCTTGACAATCATAATTAAGAATATTGGTCCAATCTTATGTTACCAAGGGAATTCGAACAATTGTAATCCTTCAACTACTTCAGAAGCAACATAACATGAGATGGAAGGTTTGGTGGTCATCAAATGTGGATTAGTAGCTAAGAAGGTATTCATGACAAACAAATGACTGCTTCACTCAAGGAATATTGCAGAAACTACTGACAATATGTGAAAAAGTTCATTTGGGCTATGGCTCACTATGGATTAGAGACATGGTCCATCAGAAAAGCAGGCCAAAGAAGAATAAAAGCCTTGAAAATTTTATTCTGGAAATGAGTACTGAAGATGAAGTAGGCAGATAGAGAGAGTAACATGAAAATGTACAGAAGAGTGGAAGAACAGAAATAATAATGGTATATTATAAGAAAAAAAAACAAGTAGACCAGTCATATCTCATGGCATAAAGAATTCATGAAGAATATAATAGAAGAGAAGGCCCCATGGGGAATGCTAAGGGTTAATTACGAGGGTGGTCTGATAAGTTTCTGACCTCAACATGAAGATGGCAGAACTCGTAAGTAAAAGCTAGTGAATTTCGTTGTTCATCTGTTGACAGTTACTCGCCAATGTTTCAGCCATTTTGGGCATGCAGTTGTTATGTAACATTCATTTGAGTGAGTTGATGTGAGTATTTTTGTGAAAATGGACAAAATCGAGTATCGAAT
>WURS02012212.1:0-12314 GCA_011762765.2 Rhinocypha anisoptera | reverse complement strand
GGGTCCCGTTTCGTCGTCCTTCCCAAGGTTACCCAAGGCTAAATTGATGTTTCCTGAGCTTGATACCCCACATCTGTAGTATAAATTGAATCTCTTTACCAACAAGGTTATTTTATATACTCGTATATATATATATATATATATAAACAAATAAACAGATATAGTTGAGAACAGAGACACAAATAAAAAGGACCCTCACAGGAATTATTTCGGACGTTTCGGCGGATGGACCGCCTTCATACACATATTTAATATATGTATATATCTATATCATATGTATATGAACGGTTTTATTTTCGTTCTTCCCTCAAGGAAGCCCGTAGTTAAGAAAAAATTTAAGTGTTTTAATTTTTTTCGAAGAAAAATAAGGATTATTTAGCAAAAATTAATTACTATGAAAATCACTTCCTTATAAATGCAAAATATCCATAAAACGTCAATGAAATTTATTTACGAAACAAAGTTTTCACCAGGACGTAATTGAATAACAAGCTATTCTAAAATAATATGTACTTTATTACTGTTTTGCCCACCCAAATATGTGTCTTTGAGGGCAAATATTATGTTTTTATTATAATTGGAAAATCCTCAAAACAGGTGATTTTTTCTTCATTAAATGAACTATTTTAAAGATGCAAGCAATTGGACGGGAAAACACTAAATCGAGTGAAAAACTTTATAGAGTAGAAATCAACGTCACAGTTACGTTAGCGTATTAGAGAATTGGAAAATAATTTCCTTTAGTATGGCAGTTGGTATTTTAGAGATGGTGATGATCAAATATAGAGATTTTTTGTTGTTCGTAGAATCACCATCTGCGACGAAACCCCCTCCCCTCTCTCTCTCTCTCTCTCTCTCTCTCTCTCTTCGAAAATCAGATTCGGCCGCTCTTTGGGACACGTCCTTTCTCCCAGGGAGTCAAGTACATTTTTTATGGTCTCCGTAAGATCCATAAATCTGCTATCCCCATAAGAACTGCGGGGTCAAATGTGTCGCCGCTATGGCGGAAATACAGCGAAAAAGTTCTCTCCTATGAAACATTTCGCTAAAAAACGCAACCTGTTACCGTAGAAAAAGGAGAATGTGCCTTTTAAAATGGATACAATTTACAATGGATGGCCGAAATATGGCTTATTATTAATATATGTATTACTTGTCTATTTCCAAGATTTCCCAAAAGGCTCCATATATTTTAACATCCCTGGTGGACTATCAATATACAGATATTTTTCCGTTATCGAATATTGAATAGACATCAATATACGTCTAATGGAATGGAATCTGTGCCCCGAATGATAATATATAAAAACTTCTCTCTTTATAGTATTATTCATGAGAGCACAAGTCAATTTGATTGCGTTTTACGAAGGTGCAGACGTTCGAATTTTTATAGATTAGATATTATTTAATTTAAAACAACTTACGCATGTGATTATCGTCACCATAGTATTTTAGCAGCATACTAATCATAGTCGTTTCCTCCCCCTCCCAAACCTTCGGATCCTTAATGATTTCCACGCCTCCTCACACCTCCTATGCGGACGTGACCGCTCTAATGTCTATCCACCCCACCCCCTTATACTAGAATAAACATGTAATAATAATAGTGACGGCGTCTGATCAATTCTTGTATGCGTTTCCTTCGCCTTACGAAGCAATTTGTTTGAATGAGTCCATATTAGGTTATCGTGTTTTGACAGAGTATTATTCGAATCTATGTGATTGAGATGGGGAGAGAGTAAATGAACCACACTCGTGACCACTATTTTCACCCAAACGACCAAATTTTACCAATTTCATAGCCAAAGAGCGACGCGTTGGTCTAAATGTTCGGAATTGTGAGAAGCAGACATTAAAAATTGATGAACATTTTAATAATTCTTCATCATTTTGGGTCTTCTCTAAGAAAAGTCCTTGGATGAAAAGGCATTGAAATAAACTTTCATTTCTCTGAATAGTTTTCATTAATTCTTTACGTGTCATATCTCGTACATGTATCTCATGTATTTTGAATTAATATGTACCTATTCAAAATCACATATATTCCGGGTTCATATATTAATTTATTTACTTCACTTACAGTTGGGCCTTCGTATACTATACAGTTACTGCCTTTTGGCAGCATTCGACAAAATTAAATTGTAAAATTTGAGATATCCCTCAATATTTATATATAGTAGATTTTCCCTAAAAATCCTGAGGGATGTCACAAATTTCACAATTTATGTATGTCGAACAATTAATTCCACTTTACATGCCTACATATACTTATAATCCTTTCTAAGCGACTTTCTTCGCCAGTATGCATATTTTTTTACTAATTCCTCAATTTTCTTCATTAATTTACGTACTTAACACTACAACTTTTGAGATGAATCCTATATGTAAGCTTACAAGACAATGTTATGTACTCCATTTTAGGTAAAATAACTGAAAATTAGGCCAAATTTTCATCTTTAATAGTTAATAATTCTTATATTGGGAAACGTGATGGCTTATGCCACCATATTGGCATTATGAAGTCCAGACTATATATTGGGTGTGATGGGTTGGGCCCATTTTTTCGAATACGCTATCCTGAATTTTTTCGAATCTGTTATAGATTTTATTCGGGATTACATTCAATTTTATTCCCATTAAATATGGATAGTAAGATGGAGAGAGATATTGATTTATAAATACGTCCAGCAGCAACTTCTTAATTTTTTCTTAAACATGCATATTTCCATGTAAACAAATTATAATACGCTTGATATCGGTGGAGATTATGCCAATTGACCAGGTTCAAAAAAGTAATTTAATTTATAACCTTATTATTATAGTTCTGCCACAAACACTTCTTCACCTAGATCTACTTTTTTACTTATTACATTAATATGGAGATTGTGGGGGGTGGGTAGAATTGAATGAGACGCAAAAGGTGCCTATAAATGGAGCTCTGCGAATTATGTGTGAGTTTGTATACTTAAGAACTCTTCATTCATTTGAAGTCATAATCAAACTTCTATCATTGTAAAAATGCACCGATTTGAGCATATTATATCTCGTGGTTTCACAGCGTCTCACCGTTTTCAACAGGTCGCCACATCATTTGATAGTAATTCAAGTGCAGAATCTTCTTATATTTTTTATAATTCTTCGCCTGGCATTCTATATTCATCAAAGTCCTTCGTATATCAGAAAATGTATTGCACCGGCGGTACATAAACCTCCATTATGAGCCGTAAATTTTATGAGAAATAAGAATTACGTACTACGTATTTATCCACTAAGATCTGGTACAACTAGTTTCGATGCTACGGCGTCAACTTCAGGTACCTGAAGATGACCCCGTAGTTTCCAAACTATTTGTACCAGATCTTAGTGGAAAAATACGTAGTGCGTAATTCTTATTTCTTATAAATGGATTTCCACAGAGTTCTTCCTGTGAATATCGTAAATTTTATATTTTGATATTCTACAACTAAGGCTCTAAGGTCTTTCGTAAACCAAGACCGAGCGTTAGATACCAGGGCTGTCAGCATACCCGTCCCCGGTCATTTTCGGTGCACGTCATGACTGCTGTTTGAACTACAAGTCTCAATAACACACACGGTCGGCACTGGATGCGGTAGAGAGGGTGTTATCCCTCTCTCCTGTTTGTCGTTCGTCGAGGTCAGTGCAAACACGTATTTGGTGAAAATAAACCACGGGAGCAAAATACTCGCGTGCATGACCCTCAGGGGACGCGCGTGCACACGCCCTTATGACCCTGTTATGACCCTTAGAGTGGAAGGCGCAGGCCTTTTGTCCCTCGCTCGCCGGGGACCGCAACCGACACGATTCATTGTTCCGTTGGATGCGTGCGGAAAATATTATTGGAAAGTGGACGAGGTGGTGGTTTGGTTTCCCCCAATTGCTTAATCGTCTCACCTTTCACCCCCAACCATCCCTCCGATTAACCTCCGACGCCTTCCGGCACCAACCAGGAACGCGGTCGGTCAAATTCCATCATTTGGCCTTAGATTCACGAGACGCCTGTGACCCTAATGGAGGAATTTCTCACTCACGTCGTAGTTCTGGGATTTCTGCGTCCTTCACGCTCCATTGGTGATTAGTAGAGTCCACGGAGGCGCTAATATATTTTCTAGAGTGTACGGTTTCTCCCTTCAATTCCGATATAATCTTCCCTTCCGTCTGAAAATACATTTTCAATGCTTCAGGATTGAATTTAAAAATAAAGTAAATCCTTCATTAATTTATTAGATGCCCCTTTATGACATTCTTGCATTAAGTAAAACATTAATCACACGGTAAAAGTCCACGAACATATTTATATCCGCGATGCAAATTTAGTCATCCTGTTTCTCATATGTAGGTTTTGGAATATGTCAAAAGATCAATCTGGAATATAGAATTACTTTGAAAATTAATCAGTTTTCTATTTTATTTACTTCAATTACTGTTTCTCATTTAATTAAAGTATTCCAGCTCTAAAAAAACTATTGCTGTAGGACCGGAACCCTCCTGGAGGGACCTTCAACTTACTCATTTCAAAATCTACGAATATCAGGATTTTTTCAATTAGTAATAATGGTAAACCACGAAGATTTCATATGCGGGATGATTTTTTTTCAATATACACGTAGTAGATGATAATACACTATGAAACACGTATGTGATAGATGTATATGTATATCTATCACATACGTGTTTCCAACTTTTAACTTTGGTTGCTTCATACTCCCTTACTTTAGCATAACTTAATTTTAAATAAAATTTGTTACAAAATGTGTAGGAAGAACTTCTTTTCTTAATATCCTGGATTTCGCGGGTTTTATATTTTAATATCTAGCTTTTTCATGCCTGGTTTCAGCTCGAGGAAATTAATCTTGAAGTTTTGATTTATTATTTCGCCCTTTTATATCGCTCACATGGATGTTTCACATCACTCACCTGGATTTAAATGTATTGCCTCTGTCTAAATAGTTTAATCTGAGGTGTTATTTTCTGACTGTAGTTATTTTAGGCTCTTTCAATGATTCTCAACACTTCTCATCAAGGACTCTTACACGTGGAGAATGATAGCAGGAACGAAGATGAAAAATATGGGTAACCATTACCTAACCTTTCTATTTTTTCAGCATCTCATGTTGTTTTATTTTGAAACACTGTTCTTAGGTACTTATCTAAATGCTAAATTTATTAAACTTATCTCTATTTAAGTGTGTCAATCTGTCCGTTTATTTATTCTCTCGCGGTTTCATATTAGATTACTCAACGCAGGTGGCTTATTTTTAAAAAAATTGTATCTCGTCTAAATTTTCCAGTATTTGTGGAAGGATTTAAAATTATGGATAAGGACTTCTCCTGGTAAACATGAAGTAAAAACATCGTACGAATGTTTTGCTATATAATATTTCCTTATGAATACATATGAGCTAAATAGAACAGGATAATCATGTAGTAACATTGAAACTAAAATAGTATCATTCATTTTTTTTAGTAAGTTACCAGGATCTATAAAACGTATTTTTCCCGGTTCCTCCACATCACCGCTTCGGAAATGGACTCAAATTTACAATTCCATGTCGATCCTTCTCATACACTTAGGAATAGTACCCTTGCATTATTAAAACTTATAGGATATATTTTTTTAAAGAGTGAAGAGTAGTTGCTTTAACTAGTCTAATATCATCATAAAATTTTGAAAGATGGTCGATTTTAGGCGAAGCAATTTCTCTGTTCCATTTATTTCATCTAGCCAAAAAATGTTGGAAATCCGTTGACGTAAAAAAGTAACAGATGTAACAATTTGTAATAAACGAATTACTTTTAGAGTAATAGATCATAGTTCAGTTTTTTCATAGCAAGGTAGTTTTTCACAGTTTTGTTCGCGATTCTATTACTTCCTGGAGGATGTTTTGAAGACCAAGTTCACGGCAACTTATTCACACAATAAGCTGACACACAACCAAAGGACAATAACAAGAGCGCGAAATTTCATCTCCGGAGTCGCAATCCGTTATTTTTTATGGAGATTGTTCCATATTTGAGATTCTATATTCTCTCAATCGTGATATACCTCCATATTCCATAAGTGATATATATCGCAGTAACTGTTTACTGATAATAGCAGTAAAAAGTTGTAATTTCTTGATCGGTTAGGACACTGCCGTCTAACGGTACACAGTAATACGAGTCGTGGTGTGGTGCTTACAAAAGATCTTAACGATACCGGCACATGGTGTCTAAATTTTGACATACAATAGACCTAAAAAATTCATCCAGTGTTGATAAAAGGAAAACAAAAATATTACACTTACAAAATCGTCTGGAAAAGAAGAAACTGTTAGAAAAAGTGTGTTATTCCGAGTATTTTTTTAAGTCGGACTTAATACGGGGAAGTCAAATTTGTGAGACATGTGGAATGCCACTGAAGAGAAAATTGCCTCATTGGAACGGTGGGAATATTTTCCTATGAAAATATCAAAGAAATAACTGAAGTTTAAAAAATTGTTAGACAAAAAAAGAATTCGTCTCGAGAGTGTATTTGGGATCCATCGCAGAAATATTTTATTTGAGAGCTTGACAAGACCGCCATAGAGATTTATAATAAGATCATAAAAAATGAAAAATAAATAGGATTTACACATTAAATCATTCTAAAATTGTGATTTTGAATTTACCTACAGTGAATACCTAGATTAAGTTGAGGTCCATGCCAACTTAAATTAAATTAAAAAACAATATTAAACGCAGGGCAGAATCTCTTTTGAGAGGTTCTTTGCTTTTATCAATCGTTTCGCTATCGCTTCTGTTAAATGGCTTAAAACATTGAACGTTATTACATTTCAGGTGAATGTATTTCTCTCCAAGGGACCGTAATGCATTTTCAAAAATGCAATGCATAAGAGATTCTTTCGGCTCAAATGAAGGAGATTACGTCATGTTTCATGGTGAGATGGACGCCTTCAAAGCTTTTAATTTAATGTACATGAATACGTCGTGAATAATAGTATTACATATAAAATACCTAAATAATTCTTTTAAGCATAAAATTAAATCCATTATAAATGAGTATGCATGTGAAGAGTGTGATCTGCATATTTCACCACTCAAAACTTACTATACCAATATCACATTTACGTGACACTCGGAAAGATGGCTGTTTTCATGAAATCTATTGGATGGCATTTAATTCAGCACACTGGCATCGCCTGAATTTTGCCTTTTTTACCTTGTGACTATTATAATGTCATAATGTACCTCAGCATCTATGAAATAAACTAGTGTAAGGAACGTCATGCAAAATTTCCAGGGGTTTTACGAAACCAGCGATATCGGACCTTTTGGTGCATTTAGGTGCTCTACTTCCCTTAATTTATCGCTGTGGTTTCACCTACTGGTGTAATGAAGTGCTACCAATATTCCATCTGTTACCGTATCAAAACTAGGACGATCTGAACTTCAATGATTTTTGTCTCTCCTGCATTCTACGGTGTTCCGCTGAGGGTCATCTAGAAATTTTGTGAAGCTTTTTTCTGGAAACATGACAATTTTTAATGAACGGGGCATAATTAATAATGTGCAGTCTTGTCAAACTCTCAAATAACATATTTCTGCGATGGATCCCAAATACACTCTCGAGACGAATTCTTTTTTTGTCTAACAATTTTTTGCATTTTTTGAAGTAAGGATAACCGTATAAGATGAAACGTTCGTTCGATGGATTCATTGTCACATAGTCTCTTTCGGCCCACTTCACGCAAATCCATGTAAAGGGGTTTAAAAGTAACAATTGATGCGTTTGATGCTAATAAACTAGTCGCAGAGGAATAAAGATTAGAGTGAAAAAATTTTGCAGTGTCATTCGAAGAAAACAGGTTTCTACAAAATTGAGCCTTTAAGAGTTGAATTTAGGAGTTGGCACAGGGAAATATATCATCCGAAAATTAGGTGACGATAACTATATAACAATATGTTATTTGTTATGTTATTTATTATTAGTTACAAGGGGACCAACTGGTGAGGTGGTAACATAAATTTACATTAACCACAAACTTACAAATTATTACAACAATTACTTGCAAAAATAACATTTCTTACCAAAAATCACATAGATTGCAAGGAAGACAGGATATAGAAAAGGAAATAATTTTTAGAAGAAAACATACAGCGATACATCGAAAAAAGTACATAAAAGCAATCCCTTCACAGCCCCCTCAAGATCATTTCAATCATCAAACAAATAATTAAAAAAATTATCTAAAAACCTAGAGAGGAATACAATTGTTATATTATGAGCTTCCTGCATCTCACATTAAAAATGTTGATGGTACTAGGAAAGGTCTCAGAAAGATTTTCAGGTAAGCTGTTCCAATCAGATATTGATTTATTTAAAAATGAGAATATTTTGTAATAATTCTTTGTGGCCGACATTTTATCTTGTGTAGGTGATCATTTTTGCCCATAAAATTAGGTTTATCCACCTCATTTGATAGGTCTGCCCATGCTTTACCTCCTTTCAGTATATGAAATATTCCGCATAGCCTGCTTCTTTTCCTTCTCTTTTTTAATATCTCCCAACCAAGAGATTTGAGCATTTCTGAGCATTTATGTTACACAAACCACTTTATGAATGTACCGTCTTCCTGCATCTCGTTAGTTTGTTTGTTGTCATGTAATTTGGTTTCAAGTGGATTTGAAAATTCTTACCGCGCTTCTTCCTTTTAAAAACAATTTCCATAAAAATAAATAATAAAGAATTAATAATAATTCTAAAATTTTTCCTCTCTCAAAACTTATAGTGATAAAACTTATATTAGGTTATCCTGAAGGGAAATTAGTCCTTTCTACATAAAACAATTGCTATTCTCGTGAAATTAGATTCCTTTATCTGATACATCAATATTCTTTGGATGTCGCACGAATTCATTGGTACAATATTATCTAAAGAGATTAAAAAATTGTAAAATAACCCGTGACTACATACAGCGTTTCTATATGATAAAATTCTCCTCGGTAGGCAATGAGAATACCGAATCAGAGAAACTGAGAAACATCTTTCAAAAATATTGTCGTATGTATGTATATATTAACGTATGAACTAGTCGTTGTTCACAAGGGAAATCACGGAAATAAGAAATCACTTTCGCGGTCGAGGGTAAAAATAGATCTCGCCTAGAAGCGACCTCGTTTCAGCGGTGTGTTAGCTGGGTGAAATGAATGACAAAGTCCTTCGATATATGTTCCCGGCAGCATTTGGATTCCTTAGTGCAAAAACGACGGTGGTTCACCGGGATAATGGGACGCGGTGTTAGTGGGGACAAAGGTTAAAGTCACCTCCGTAGCCACTTGGAAGTCAAGTTTGTCTTTCGGGTCCCCACTCCACTTCGCGAAATCCGCTGATCCATTTCCCATGGGTCTTGACTGGATTTGCGTCATTTCGAAGGCGGGTTGTAGGGGACCGTAAGTGTAGCGAGCGGAAGTGGTTGGTGGGAGTCAGTGGTGGGAGTGGGAGACACGGAGAGGAGAGACGGAGAGAGTGAGAGAGGGAGGAAGAGGGATAAAGAAAGATGGAGAGAGAGAGAGAGAAGGAGGGTGAAAGAAACGAGGAGAGGGAGGGAGGGAGAAAGAAATATGGAGAGAGACATATAGAGAGAGAGAGAGAAAAAGATGGAGAGTGAGAGAGACCAAATAGCGATCGTCCTTGCGTTCTTGATTAGCTTCATTGGCTGGTGCAAGAAGTTATGCGAAAAAATATCTCAAACGGAAACCTATTAAAACCGAAATGGATGGGGTATACATTTTTAGCTTTTGAAATCATCAGCAGGAGGATTCTTAAACTTCCCATCTAGCAGAATATAGACCGTTCAATCCATGTTTTTTTCATGGAGCTTGGGCCATTATACGATATCCACCCCATCCCCGGTTGAGGTGCTGAAATGTGCCGTTTTAAACTCTTTTATCTTTCCCACTCACAATCGAATGGATACGCGAGTGATGAAGTGCACCTCTAAAAACGAACACCATCGGCTACATATTAAACATTTATCCGTCGCTATTTCACCATAAAGACGGAAGAATAAACTATCTAGTCTCCATCTCGTCCCAATAATGACATTTTATTATTGTTTTTATTAAATCTTTTTTAGGAGTAGTGTCTCTTGGGTGTTGCCTTATTAAACGTTAGACCTAAAAGAAACCGATAAACGTTTTAATTCCTAGGAACTTCAAATTAGTTGCGTACATAGAATGCAAGTATACGATTGATACAATCATACAATAATAAATTAAGTATTCATATCATTTTAACTAACCTTTCTCTGTGAGCCATTTACAGTCTTGGAATGATTCCGCCAAAGTATCATAAATTTTAAAACTTAATAAAATCATACCTGAAATGTAATTCGTAGAAGTCGGGGGATTATTACTATTATTAGCATTTGTAGTTAACGTTTTTTTCCAATTCACCGAATACGCAAGCTCCAATATGTTCAAGTCCAAGTTCTTCCTAAGGATTTAGTATTAAATAAACAAAGAGGAAAACTTCACATGAATTTCTTTTTCAAACGGTTGTTTTTTGAGGATTTTCCCGTGAATTGCCTTCCCAGCGTCATGTTAACCCTACAGATGATTTAATTTCACATGTGAATAAAAAATCCATTGGATATTTCATTTTTCATCCGTACTCTGGATTCAATTTATGTGTGTCCCCGTGCACTTGTTGCCTCCGTAAATGAATATTAAAATGGAATCTGTACTACACAAAGCCGTTCCTGATTTTTGTGTTGCATTGTTTTCGAATTCTCGTTTATATGAATCTATTATGCGATTGCGCCACATGGCGAATTTGTGTACTTCCACGAGGCCATGAAGTGCTATTGTCAGGGGAAAAAACGCGCTCCATATGATTCATCCTCTTTTTATTTTCTTTTGCCGAGAGGATATTTTATAATACTTCCCTCGAGAATAATACAGCGACGCGTTAAAACATTATTATAGCCATTTCCAGATTTATAAAATTAGATAAATATTATTAACGCTTCGCTTCGAGCTATTTCTTCCTCCATTATGATTTACCACATAATTAAAAGCATACAATAGATTAAATCTCTATTATGATACACCAAAAAATTTTTTCGTGTCATTACATTTAAACCGAAATCAGAGGGGTATTATTAGATTAATGTTTATAATGAACACTTTTATTATCTTTCTTGTAAAAGAAAACTAGCTCCACATTAAAACCAATGATATTATATTATATAATAATGATTAATTTGAAATTTAATGGATTAAATTCAAGTCAATTCATAAATGAACATCAATAACAAATTTTGAAACTTTTTGTATTAATAATGAAATGAATACCTTTTTCCTCTCAATAAACTTCCGCATTTTCATTGAGTCCTATCAGAATAATATCCCCAAATTTATATTTATTCAACCTTCCTCTTAAAATTACACATCACCTACACGGTGATATTATTTATCCTGTAGCTACATTACTCTTGTATGTATAAGTACTTGCAGTGACTTGCGAATTAGATTCTCAGTTTTCTGTTAAATAAAATTCCATAATACTTCTAACTCATAACAAAGGATGGCCTAAACATGCATTGTGAGGCCGCTTTGATTTAACTGATTCCGTTGAAATGATGTCATGCTAAAGTGTAAATTAAAAGGACATAGAGGCAAGCCTAGTATTTAACGGTGGAATACAATAATATTCCATTGCCATTTTTGGTATTATTTTCACGACTTGAAATTGATCTTTCTTCCATTGGGATCTTTGGAAATTATTGCTTAGTCCATGCACACTTTTTCCGTCGCTGGAGAAATAATCCGGGCACTTTGATGAAGACCTTTGGGGTTTTTTAGACGCCGAATATTTTTAATCCAGCAAGACGTTAGTGAAAGCGTATGAGACGCAAATAGCGGAATAAAAAAATGATTTTAAAAAAACTAATGAAATTTCCAATTTATTAAGTCAATACAACTGAACTTGCAGATTATTAAAATTAAATAATAGGTTGAATTTGCAGAGAGAGAGAGAGAAGAGAGAGAAATAGAAACAGCACGACATGGGGATTTTTCGAAATTTTGCGTGGGCGAGGAAAAATGTAGTACATGGCACACCCAACCTTCCCGGTCGTTTCTACCGGCGCGCGTCCCGGAAACCCGTACCACAACATCGTGACCCCTTAAAGATTGCACGTCTCAAGAGAGGAACGTCGCCGTCTATTTCGACTGGTTCTCGTCTCCGGACAGGCGCGCACCCACGCGAGAGGCTGTCTGTCTCCCCCGCTTCTTCTGAATGTCGTTTTTTC
>WURS02012201.1:0-12314 GCA_011762765.2 Rhinocypha anisoptera | reverse complement strand
TGGGGGGGGGGAATACCCGCGGTATGGGGAGGGGACGGCTGGGAGGAGTAGGAGGACGGAGAGGCGGAGTATCTCGAGGTTAAACAAACGGATTGGAGTGACGCAACACTTCTGTCGTTGGCTGTAGTGCCACTCGAGTGCGTGTCTGTGTACCACTTTGTGCGTGCGGAGAGAGAAGGAGAGAGGAGGGGGAGATGCCAATCGTCTCTTTGTACTGGTGACTTTTTTCTCACATCTGGAGGCATTTGGATCTTGCTCTTTTTTCTTAGCGACCACGCGTGAATCGAATAGATAAAGGACGAATTCGTCGGATCATTTAGAGAGAGAGAGAGATTAAAAAGAGAGCCTGACAGGCTGAGGGCAAGGGTGGGTTAAAACACTGCATGAGAATGGCGCCAATCAGATGAGAAACCGCTCTTTCAAAATGGCCAAGGACATGCACAGTCTCCTTAGTCCAAGTTTCAGGATGTGCTAAGTAGTAACGAAAGTAAGTGACCTTGTACCACGAAAACGACAAAATTCTCTAGAGTTTACGAAATTTGATATACCATTGCCTGAACATAAAAACATGCACCATGAAAGAACCTGAGTAACAGCTCAAGTAATGAAGAATTTTAACACCAATATATCTGCAATCTCAGTTATCTAATTCGAACAGTTTCAGGCGTTACTTGATAGAATTTCTCCACCATGAAGTTTCGGAGAATTAAAAAACACCAACTACCTGATGATGCTGCACGGAGGCGAAATCATGGTTGTGTTAAGTAAATTGTGATGTGGAATTGCAGTATTTTAATTCTCTGAAACTTCATTGGGTACTTCGAAAAATTGTTATATGAACATGATACACCGGACTAAAATTATCTGAGGAAAAGAAATGATTTTACCGCTGATTTGGTTGAGATTATATTCTTTAATTTTCTGTGCTTTATCTGCACAGCTTTGGAGGAACATAAGAAACGCATTTTTATACCTTTCTACGGTCATCCGCTTTTCTCTCCACTCGGAGAAGTTTCCCCAGAGTTCATTTTTAGAAGAAGTTCGTGCGTCCGGTTGAAAAAAAATCCTACTCTAACGCGAAAGTTCTAAAGGATATTTACATTACCGTTGGATGGCTTATGTCGCTTTCTATTCATCTCACACTCTCCCCACCAAGTTTTTTCCCCCCTTGATTAACTGAAGTTGCATTTTTGATCCCGGTAACCTGGCGTCTCTTTGAAAGAAGCCCATATCCACGACCTTGTCGGCAGAGAATAAAAGGGAAAAACTAGATGCCGAGGAGGTTTAAGGCTTATTATGACACAGGCCCCTCTGGTGTATTAGCATTCTACGCGTGTGCCTCAGATCGTGGCCAAAGGGGGGTTATTCTTTGCTCCGTGCAGTGGGTCGCGGCTGTGTTAGGAATTTGAAATATGAATTGAGGAATAAAGAAATCATGGAGTCATTACCAGATGGAGTTGCACTCTGTAACATCTGCAATTCTTGCAGCATTACGTGGAATATCAGTCCTATTTGTTCAGAAAATCCGCAATTTCAGCGGAAGGAACAATGTTTTCATATTCCTTATAGTATTTATGTAAATTTTAAACACTACCTGTGTGTATTGTAAATCGCACACGTTAACTTTCTTGCTTCTTAATGAGTAAAATTAAATCTTATCGATTGCTAAAACTTTTCCCGGCCACTCTTCAATTACACACTTTAACTAAGGTATGTTTCTGAGTTTCTGGGTGCACACCTCAGAATAAAAAATATTATGCTCCACATACACCTGGAAATTGTTCATGTCTTTATTTAAACTTTCAAGATATAAACAAAAATTTTACCCTGTACCAACACTGGTGAACAAAGGCAACTTTATCTAATAGATGGAATACCTAGCTAATTCCATGAGATATAACCAGATGCTTTATTACCAGTTGCAGTTCATTTAAATGATTTGAGACACGCTAAAAATTAATAGGCTTGATAATATAATATATATAGGATTCATACCGAAAAGTAGACACATTTTTATGCTCCGCTTATAAAAAATAGACTGATCTAGGACAGACTGGCATGGTCATTCATGAGTGACCCTGCCAAACGACAGAGCAACATTATCATGTTGATATACGTAATTTATATGAAAAAATGATCGTTTAGTGATTGAATTTTATTCTACTTTTTACTTTACCTGAATAGTAACATTTTTGATCAAGGTTTGTTATTTTACTAATGTGTTATAACTAATTGTAGAGGAAAAAACAAACACACTTGGTTTTTCCACAAACTTATTTTGATACCACCCTGGTTATTATTTTTAATAAATCGTTTGCACCAAGTGACCTCCCGATAGAGCCACCTATAACTAAGTGTAATGCAATGTAGCTTGTTCACATTTAACTAAGCGTGGAAATTTGTTTGGTTAATTGATTTTTGGAAAATGAATTTCGAAACCATTTACGACAAGGTTTATTAGATTACATTAGGTCAGCCTTGCTCCTTTTTTATTTTTATTGGTGATTATTGTTGATTATGGAATTAACTTGTTCGCCGTAGAGAGTAAGAACTCTGTTAAAGATCACGCCAAGCCAGAATTTCAAATGCCAGACTGTCACTTTCAAGACTCGGCGGGGATATTATCGTATTCTGAATGGGGCGTATCTATTCTTCACATCGTTGCCCCCTGGAATAAGGAAGGAAGGAAGGCTCCACCGTGATTTTCAAGCCACGGTCAATCATCCTAAGTGGAGGAGGATAATCTAGTTTCCAGCTGCCCCACTCCTCTGCATCCTCCGTCCTTGCTCCCATTTCGACCTCTCCCAATGCCGGCACCTCCCGACTAGAGCAGCTTGTTTCACTGTTTCAAGACAGTGTTGACATTTCAACCGGAGAAACTAGGAAACGCATACGGGTCCCCAAGTACTTTCCCCTATAACTTATTTAATCCAGATTAAGGTGGACTGATTATGCAGATCGCATGCACTGATTGCGTTTTTCTTGTCATTCATTCATTAAATTCACCGATAGATATATTATTTATTATAAAAACATGTGTTACGTCAGATGATTTTTTGACCTTGACCTTGGATGTGAGTTTTTTTTTGTCGTTTTATGCTCGAGTTACCATGAAAATATAATAATTCGTCAGGTTCACGCATTTTGTCCTTGAAGAGACTGTACGATGTCACTCTCATTGTGTGCTCCCCACCAAAAACTGCCTACGTTGTGAAATATTAATATACCTTGGTCTACCGCGCGTCACCTATGCATTATGGGTGATCCTTCCACTCGGGCGATGTTCTCTTCTTCCTTTCAGTTCTTGTCCCATCTCGTACAACGCCAAATACAAGTCTGTTACGAGTCCAAAAATTCCACAAATCCATTAGCCAACGATTCCTATTTCGTCTCAAGCTCGCCCCCCATCTTCCCTTGTTGCTCGCTGTCCTTACCTCGACCTCTTTTCGCCAAGCAACATCTTCATCTTCCCTTAAAAGAGCTCACCTCGTTGGCAAAGTATTTTTAAAAATTAATTTTCCTTTTTGTCTGGTTTTTCCTTTAATATAATGTATTCCACTTATCATTCTTTCATTTTAATTTTTACTCCGCCACGATTGAATTTTTTTAAACGACCCAGTGTAACAGGTCTTTTTAAAGGATCTTTTCGCCATTTTTTAGTGTGTTATCCAATTATTCATCTTTAAAGCTCACTGTTGACCCTAAGATAGATATTTTAGGTGAGGTTAGAGCTCAGCTAATACAAACTAAGCCCAATGGTGCATGTAAAATCATACCTAAGGAGATGGAGGGACAGTTACTTTCCCAAAAAAACTTTCGATTTCCACGGAAGATCCGGTATCGGTATACAGAAAATCACTCAGCTTGATTTTCGCTGGAGGTTTCTGGAAAAGTCATCCGAAGAACCTAGGTATTTCTCTCATAGCCAAGTGCTCTACCTGGGTTATCTCCACCCCTGTGGATGTGTTATTTATATATATAATCACCAATTACCCCTTTAGCGTTGGATTTCCCTTCGGGATGTTTACGAATTTCTTCCTGGCACTAAGACACTTTTACACACACAAGTTAGCCACACTGTTTCTTCGATGAAAGCAAAGAGGATAATGACCAAGGCCATAGCAATGAGAGACTAAAATAAGGGAAATAAGTTGCCAAACCTTGCCGGAATGTTGTTGGTTACATTGTTAATTAACAATATTATTTCTTTATTATGATGCGCCCGGTTGATGAAGGAACATATTTCTATTCCTTGATCGAAACTGCTTAGAACTTTAAGAGATATGTCATACATTTTTAGCGAGGGTCCATTTCTTATTGCCAAAAATACGTCGATATAATGAATTAAAACATTTGACAAATATCCAGATCACTCCCCTAAAAACACCGTGATTAAATACGTGTGTTTGGCTCCAGTTTCGCGAAGAATGCGCGTGAGGGATGGCTGCCTGTGTAGAAAAGTATCCTAAACTTTTGTGCGAAGCATTAGTAAGATCAAAGTATCTCAAACAATATCAGGTAGAGGGCTCCCCGTATGTGATAACCCTTGTGTTTTAGATTACATAAAAATTTTCGTGGGACCTTCTGTTTAGAACCCTGATTTAATGGATAATTATTTTTGGTTTACATTAGCTTTTCGAGATGATCTCTTCAGTGGTTTTATAAACAAGCCAACAATAGGTTTCCTTAACAAATTATTTCTTTTTTATCGCAAAGCACAGTAAATGGGGCAGAAGGAGGGCTTTAAGTATTGAGTATTGTCTACATGAGTAAAAACCTTTTTCGACGAAATTATTCCCTTTAGTCATTAGAGACTCGTGTTTGAACTCATGAGCCCCATAACATGACTAGTTACAAAAGAGGGAGAGAATTCCCTAAATAGATCGAAACTGTATCTTCTGTTTTGCGAGAAGGATGATCAATCATCCTCATGGAGATCCAACTTCGGGCTCATAGTTTCAGAACTTGGTGGAGTGAATTAGCATAGTTCATTAAAACTATTATATCTCCCAAAAGTTTTCACCATTGTGGAGTTGTCGCAACTTTGCTACACAGATTTAATCCCAGCTGTATTTCGTAGTTTTTGACATGATTGTGAGAACAATTAGCTTAATTGTACCTTGTCCGTATTAAAATGAATGATTTAACAAGTTTAATACTTCAAGCTATGATGGTATGTTTTTTGCATACAGATTCTAACTTTTCTGAAGCTTCTCAAATGAATTATTTATTTTACGAGCTGAAGAGAATGAATCCTAAACCTCATAGCTCGTTTAAAAGAATAATTCCAGTAGGGTATTGCGCATTTTATATCATTGTATGAATAGATTAAGTTAATTTTCACTTTTCAAATTTAATAAAATAAAAATCCAGATTTTTGTACATTGAACTTAAGAACATATTCCCTTAGCAGTCCACACAATTGAGATTCTACGAATATATCCTAAATAAATGAAAATTAAATTATCAGCGTATAAAAAATAAATCGAACTTGCTGATGAAATATTAAGAATACAATACAAGGAATTGAGAAATAAAATACGGAGATAGTAGGAGAATATTTACTAGGAAATAAGACTTTGGTACATATTTAAAAACTCCATTTAAATGGGTGGAGATAGGGTAGCACTTTGCTGCTTAGCGAGGTTTCAGGGTCCATATGCAGATCATATTTATAATAAACAGAATGAATTTACCTCTAGACCTCGAATGAAGCCCAGTCAAAATTATTAAATTAGTTGGCTTTAGAAATAAATGTTCAGCATATATCTAGAAGAGGCTGCAGAAGAAACAGAAAAGGGCATCAGCGAAATAAAAATGAATGGCGAAGATACAAACATGCTACTATTTTAGGATGATATCGTTGTTACAGCAGATAGACGTGAAGATGTACAGGAAGCCTTGAACACAATGAAAGAATCAATAAAGGAGTACAATATGAGAAAAAATAAGAGGACTAAAATAACAGGATGAAGAGAAGGCTTTGGGAACCTAAAAGTAAACATTAAAGATGGGTGGTAAATAAAAAGACAAGAAGAATATGAAGGACATTTGTGTAGGCAGTAGGTTATTTGATTTAGGAAAACCGTACCAAGTTTGGGCAGTTTGATAAGTGAGGATAGAAATCGACGGCGTGTGAAAATTCACACAGGCTAGGGGAACCAGTTTCTTTCCCTGGGACTTATAAAATCATTCTTCTTGGGTTCATTTGAAGGTGTCCAGAGGCTCCGAAGGGTCTTGAACCCAGGCCCCCCGTTCAATAAAGCCTCCTAACCACTGGGCTAACACGAACTTCGAGTTAGGTAGTACTAATCAAAATAAATAGGTATCGTATGGTGGGCAGCTAGGAAGAATGTGTAGCTGAAGAATAAGTTATCTGTATAAATCAATATCCATTATCCACTGCCGTGCTTCAGACGTAATCACTGAGAATAAAAACAGCACTTTTCCACAGAAAAATAAAACTTTAATGCACTACGTACGTTTCAGCTCACTGAGCCTGGCTCAGTGAGCTGAAACGTACATTGTGCATTAAAGTTTTATTTTTCTGTGGAAAAGTGCTGTTTTTATTCTCAGTATGAATCCACTTTACCACTTGCCTCTAAAATTATACCCATGTTTAAGAAGAATCCTAGAACCCTTTACCAAGGTTGAAAGTCAATTTATAATTCTTCTCTAATTTTTTTTGAAAAAACTAACATTTCTAAATCCCACCCTATGAATAAAAAAAATACTTATTGTGGTACATATTTCGCTTTTGGTGCAGTTTACACAAGCGGATTGCATGGGCTTAGAAAGTGAATTCTACATTGGAAGAAGTAACTCTGAATTGCAAGTGACGTCCCGGAGGGGAATTCCCCTAGGAAAATCTCTAGTGGCAATTCTCTCTATTTTTCTATTTCATTCTACTAATTGAATATATCCTAATAAGAAAATTACAATAATCACGCCTAAAAAAACTCACTTCCTGCGAAGTTTTTTCAAATCGTTCATATTACCTCAGTCTGCAGAAATTTTCCTTCGGCCTTCAAGGAGCAACAAAAATTATTCATTTGCAGTAGGGGTGACCGAACTCACGCGGATGTTGAAAAATAAAAAGCTATCAAGAGATTATTCGCGCTGATAATGAACTCAAGCTTAAAGCGCGCATTGCATGTGACTCACCAGAAAAATCTTGGATTATTTCCTTTTTGGGTGTTTTGGAAATCAGCATGGGAAACACACTTGGTGACTTTGTGCGTTTTAGAAGATCGATATAGTTAACGTGCCTGAAACACGCGTTGGTAATCATGTGTATGAGCCTTCCATTAATATTTAATTTCTCTGAAATACTTCGCTTTAGAGCGAATATTTTCCGTGATATTCCTTAGATCGGCTATAAAAAAGGGATTAGAAAGTGACTATAAAATGTTTCATAAAGCATAGTCGGGGAATAGCTAATGAAGCAAGGTGTTCACTTATTTATGTTTCACTTATTTATAATGTTATCCATTAGTGGTCTAATGTTATATATGGCGCTCTAATGTTATCTTTTGAATTAGAATACAATATGTTCAATGAATATTTTATTCTAATACAAATTCTATGATTATCTCATTTCATTAGGTTTATTCAGTGTCTTGTGTTTCATTCGTCCCGAAATGTGGAAATAATCTTCTATTAAGAAGATTCTATATTTTCTTTTGTAACTCATTAAATATATATATATGCTACCTTGAAGGTAAAGGAAGCAAATCTTTTAATTTATGAAAAGTTTTCCCCTTTACATTGAGTGTCAATCGAGAAGTCATCCTGTTAACCAAATTCAAAATCACTAAAGTATCGAAAACGTTTATTCAAATTAAAGGAGAGAACTTATAAATTACGTGGTTTCAGAGGTAATGCTATGCAATTTTTACATTATAATAAAATGGATCAATTTTCCACTGTTAAAATAAACTTAATTCAACCTATTTCGATTCCACTGCATCATCTTCAGGTCTAAAATTTTTAAATCAAGTACCGATATAGATACAAAAAATCTGGGTGAATTAGGTGATGGAGGGAAGGGGAGAAGGTTTAAACGGGACTTCAGGAAGATTTTTTTACAAGAGCGAATGCGAGCCAATAATTACGAGACCGAATCGCATAATTCTTCGTATTTACCACATGCCGTAAATATGTAAATGTATCGCTGGACGGTTGAAATACCTCTTTTTAAAATTGCTCTTACTATTCGTTGAATAAATCTCTCGATCGTCATTTGTATTTTCTTTAACGATGAAACGTCCACACCAGGTGACCTGCAACAGCCGCATGCATGTGCTCTATTCGATCTATTGCTCTTTAATTGGACACTACAAGCTTTCATTCTCGGCATCTAGGATGAACTCGGCCGCGATTTTGTACGCATTCCGAACTGGAATGAACAAGCTTCCTCTACTTCTTTTGCTCTATCGTTTCTGTGTACAGAGGACATTTAGGAAAGAGTTCTCTATCCGTAATTTCTTTCTCCAACCAACTTTCAGTTCCTGTAAGAACATCGGCGGCTATGCTATGCTGGCGATTGTTGGTGGTTGAATTCATTCAATTTGTTTTTTTCACATATGGCAGTTGACTATTGAAACAGATAATTTCCTATTTCTGGAAATATTGAACTGTTACTCCAGAGGTTTTTGGTCTTTCTTTAGCACATAATTTTGCGGTTACGACATTGGTGGTGCTTTCTTCTTCAAGAATTTCACGCCCCTCTTGTTGGGTACTCTGAGAAACACCAGTTTAACAAAAACTGTCCAGCGACTCATTAAATGACTTACCACTGCTTAACCAATCCACTATCCTAGGCTGTAACAAATAAGTCGATGAAAGACTCCATAAGGTTCGATGAGGTGTGTGCTAGAGATTCCACACCAGTTGAGCTTTAAACCTTTTACACGTACTAATTGTTTATTATTGTAATAAAATGGAGATAAGATTCTCCACTGTTAAAATAAACTTTATTCAACCGGTTTCTATGGCATTGCATCATATTCAGAACTGTTTTTTTTATTCTAGTATACAAACAAATACAAAACATTCGGGTGAATTGGACTGATGGAGGGGAGGGGAGAAGGTTTAAACGGGGAGGCGTGAAGGGGGCAGGGTTAAGGTCGAAGGACATCAGACGTACAAAGAATCTGGTCTCACTCAGTTACAAATTAAATGTACTCGGGTGGTTTGTCCGTAATTAGTTATTTGGCGGGGCTTTCTTGATTGTGCCCCGCTAAAAGACTATGATGAAACTTCATGATGAAAAATTTACGGTGGAAAAAATCAAATGATGAATAGTGGTACATTTAATGAGACCTTATACTTACGAAGAAAAATGTCTCGTCAACCTAATAGAAAACAAAAGAAAATTTACGTTCTTGCGTCATATTATATTTGACTTAATGAAGGCTATTTCGGATATATGTTTTTAAAGTTTTTCTCTCTGTTATACCGAGTAAAGACTACATTTTCCTGAGTGAATGACTGCTGAAGTTACCTCAGGTGAAGTCTTAAGTCGTCTCCCGCATCATTTTCAATCCTTACTCCCTCCTCCATCACCCCTTTGTTTCTTTGTTTTTTTTATTTAAAAAAATGCATTGAGAAACAAAAAAAATCTTTTGACACCCCTGCCCCAACCCCCTACTATTCCATTCTTGGGCTACACAATTCTAAAGTCTTAATGTTGAAGACTAAGGAAGTAATTTAGAATTTGGCGGCTTGCCCACCAATCCAGTCATAAATTCTTTCTTTAACCTTGGCCATCCCGACTAACGCCTTCGTGAATTCCACGGAGCAAATAAAGTCTTTTACACGATGTTCTATGTTCCTGCCTACGACTCAAAGCATAAACAATTGTTTCGCAAAAGTTATTTCTTCAGCTTTTCACAATATACCTCGTCTTCACGCCGTGAAAAATGTTTTACTATAGTTTTGCTTTATATATATATATGCTATTATATCTTTCTTTTTCTCACCAATTATTTCGTATCCTATCCTGGTTTTCACTTTTACTTATTTTTTGCCTTGTTTTATGCTATTTATTTATAGAATATATTTAATAGAATATATTTATTATTTTGGAATGTGAATTCATAGATTAATGCTAGTACACTGTCCCCCATTGCTTGCTTAACTTCCGTTACTTATATACTGCGACAGAGTCCCAAAGATTCCTCTCATTATATATTATATGCCTAAGGAATTCTGCGAAGCATAACGTATTTCATCTTCCATGCTTCCCTTCTTTTTTTAATTCTTTGACCTTTTTACCTTTCTGAAAATCTTTCTGTTCGTTTGATAGAAATATTTTTAGCGATTGCCTCTGTTGTTTCTTTCCTATATTCTGAAAATCCTTTCATCACTTCATTGGTTGTATTTTATCCCATACTAAACATTTTTTATCATCTTATGAAACACTTTTTTATAAATTTTACCCTATATTTTATTTCCGCTCTTTGTTTTTTTTATTTTCCATTTATCCATTCTTTCAACCCTGTATTCGTGCTATTTTACAATATTTTTTCCTTTTGTCTTGCCTATTTATCTTAGACTCCTAGAATCCTAGTCATGGATTATCAATTCCTCCCATATTTAAAACTGTTATTATCTTATGCAGCAGCTCTCGTGATTTTTTTGTGTTCCCCCCTCATGTTAGTAATTCCTCAGAAAGCTATCAAGGGATATGTGCTGCTCCTTTCTTTATTACCAATAAAAATTCCGTGCATACTTGAATACTGTTTTTCTTTTGACTCTTCCAGATTTTATTTTTTGTAGTTTCAATGCAACAAAGCATTTCCTCTGAAACTTCTCTATAACGAACACGACTTAATTGTTCTCTGCCTCTTTATTCTTGGACGACTGTCATGGACCTACACAAAAAGCATGATTAAAAAGATGAATGTCGCAATCGAGAGATATTTTTTTAACAATGTAAGTGAGGGTACTTTTTAAGGGTAGAAGTATAATAAGCAGAAATATTCTCTTCATCGCATTGGATGCCATTTAAAATATTTCGGATAAAGAAATACCTCTCCTAGAACATAAAGTATGGATTAATGGATAGTTCTCTATACTTGTTTATTTAATCCTGGTTTAACTTCAGATTTTGATATGATAACTTAGATATTTTAGTTATTAGTCTTAAATTATTTTTTGGAGTTCATTTCAAGTAGAAAATAAATTTTTTTTGGTAATGACAGAACAGGAAATTGGTAATGTAATTCATATTACGTAGTTATTGGGACCAGGTTACATAAATTTCAAATCAACTAAACCATAGTTCCACAAATAGAACCATTGTACTGCTAGATGTTGTTGTGATATACATCCTACATAATTCTGTCTCCTAATTTACATCAACATCTATTGCATCTGAAGGAATGATCGATCTGAGAAAAAATGTTTTTCCAAACAATTCTCGAAACCTATTTATTATACTAGCTCCTTCCTTAGGACACGCTCGAGGAGACGTTGGGGCTAAAAAGTTGGGGAAAAGACTGCGACAAGGAGTGGTACACCAGCAAAAATATAGGCTTTGATGGTGATTGCCTAAAAAGAGACATTCTGCTTTCTCATCTTTCTCAATGTAGTAAGATTTTCGTTACATGCTCAATTAAAGTGCAATTTTAACTATATCCCTTCTCTTCATCTATTTAAGGAATGTCCAGCATTATCGCAGTTTCAACTCCTTTTTCCGCAGTATAATATTTTCACCATCGACACATAACATGGTTATTGATTATTGATCTCTTGACAGTGACCTGTGAGCAGATTGAACAAACGTACGCATCTGAATAGGCATTGGACAGTAAATACACTTACCATCGCGGCGTTTCTCCCGATATTGAAATATTTCTCTGTAGTTTATCGTGTATTTATGACAATACAATTTCCCCTCTTAAGGAAACTACTGTTTCAACACCTCAATTTTACAAATTATATAATTCTGAATTAACCGAATCAAATTTACCGCGCTGTTAGAATCGGCTGCCAATAGCGGAAGGATGAGGGTTCACAGAGCGAATTTTGGCAACACCGTACTCCACAAGGCCCGTACTATCATCTAAATGTGAAACGCACTGCACCTCTCCCAGAACTTTTTTTATTAATTCTGTTTTCGAAATGTAGGATTATTTCATATTAGAGTCCCGGTTTGCTTATTCCGACTGGCATTCGGTTGTGGCTACACGCCCCTGCGACTAACCGCCGCAGGGGCGTGTAGCAGGGGGTGAGCCACCACCAAACATTCACATTCACTCCCAAGTGCAAATGTTAAGAGACACACATTGCACTCAGAATGAAGCAAC
>WURS02012180.1:0-12261 GCA_011762765.2 Rhinocypha anisoptera | reverse complement strand
TGGAGGAAGGGTGAGGGGGGTGGGGGGAGGGAGTGCGAGTGGGGTGTATCCCGTGAGTGGGCGGTTATTGGGGAGTCGGGGAGCTGGACGTTTTAGAATGAATCGGCGTCGAAAGTAGCGAGGGAGAAGGGGTAGGAAGCGGATGGTGCGAGTGGGGAGAAAGGGAGAGGGGGGTTTGAAGGAACCTGGGGGGGGCAGGGAGGAGGAAAGGGGGACGGAGAAAGAGAGGACGGACTCTGGGGGTGGGTGGTTAGTGTTGGGAGCGGGAGGATAACGAGTCCGGGAACGGTAAATTTGATCGGGGGCTCCGTATTTATTATTTCCTCCCAGAAAACCCGTGTTCATTATCCGAAATGTTTATACTTAAATAAACCCCCCCCCCCCCACTATCCCTCCCACTCTCTCCGAATACTTTCCTCGGACGTCGTCCCCTTCCGAACCCATAACCTCCCTCCTTTCCCTCCCCCTGATGGGGGGTGGGAAACCCGGGCATTATTTATATCGCACCTCGCTCTCGGCGTGAGCAGGGAACGGTCACCCAGACGGGTGGAAGGGATTTTTGCTGGTCAGGCGGACTTTGGGAGGGGGTGGTGAGAATTCCGGCGGTTGCCATAGGGAAGGGGCGAGAAAGAGAGGAACGCTCGCCCACATTCGCGCCACGGAGAGAATTGGGAGGGGTGGAGGTAGGACCGAGAGAGAGAGAGAGAGTTACAGGGGAAGGGGTTAGTGGGAAAAGACGGAGTCTGGGTTCGGGAGAGGAGAGTGGTCCGGCGATGAATTATGGCGCGTCCCTCCTCCCTACACACACAAACACACCGGGCGAGCGAATTTCGGCGAACACTGCAAAAACCCTCTGGGGAACGAAAATCTCCTTCGTTCCGCCGCGGAAAATATTTAAAAAACACTCCGTCCACCCCCATCATCTCTCGCCGGGGTTGCCAACTCGCGTCCAACTCCGTCGCAGAACAACCCTCCCGATTCACCGTGGACAGCGAGTTGGAACCAAGTGAGCAGACTTTAGAGAGGACTATTTCGAAACGGCGCCGGAGAAAATGATGCTTCTTCCTATCCGCTAGAAGGACAATGCCGAGTCCAGTCCTTCGAGTCATTAAATCGCAAATTACCCCGCACAAACCTTTCGGGCTAGAAAATTAGCTTGTAATGTTTCAGTCAGTCACAGGAAGTTGGGTGACTGATGGAGGGCCTAGGAACAGATTTGCATTAAGGAATAATATTAGACTGGAAATAAGAGACTCATTAGGACGTGCATATGGAGAACTCTTTGATACGCAAGTGCGACATGGACAACATCTCCATCTGAGAAATATATGAATAGAAGCAATGAAAATGTGATGCCACAGAAGAACATTGCCAATGGTAAGCACTTGTAAGTGCAGTTTTGGGTAAAAGCTTATGAACTTCACTTACTAGAGCAAGAGGGGAACCAATAGGACACGTAGAGAGGTGTGAAAGCTTAGTGAAAATAGAGTAGAAGGGATCTATCTTAATAGGGTAGATGGGAGGTATGCCAAAAATGGTACACAAGAAATATGTAACCAGAATGTTAGAGCCAAGACCAACGAAATTATGGCAAGATTAACATTAAGAGTTGAAGGCTGAAAAAGTGCATATATTTAATACATTATGAAATTATGGCACGTGACGGGATAGCTTGAATAGCTGCAAAAGAAACCAATTTTCGGATTGGCAACTTAAAACGATGATGTACCTATGATGAAAAAGTGGGACGCAGAAAACCACGATCAGATGTAAGCGGACCTATCCCAATAACGGTGATTTCAGCGTAAAACACGACACCTATGTTACCTGTTAATGATGGATACAAATAATTACTTCAAATTTAGGAAACTCTGGAAATTATTAAAAGGATTACAGGATAAATCAAACGAAGAGACCTGTCGGTTGTCAAGAATACAGAGACAGCAAAATGGCGTCATTTTTTCCCCGAATAATTACCCACGTATAGCTATTAAGATTATCCATAATTTCAATGAATTTCAATAGCAACATTCCATAAAATTTATTGTTTCTGCGGCAATTAATGTCAACTGGCGAAAAGCAATTCGGCCTCTGCGCAAGGAATTACGATGTATTTAGAACCAAATTACAAAAATGACGTTTTAATCGCAAAATGATGGTAAAAAATCACTCATTATTAATGCATGAGTTCACTCAAAAGTGTCATCCGCAGCGACAGGATTTTTTATAAATCTTCAATCTGCCTGCCATATCATCATACGAGTTCAAACGAAATTGCTTGTTCGTGTCGGATTTAATTAATGGACATTTTTCCGACAGGAGCTATTTCCATTGGCAGTGTTTAGGCGGATAAAAAACGAACGAAAAGAAAACAACGTCAATGACTCGCAAATTTGTTCATTATTTCAATATTGAGGGACTCGCAACGGAGGGATAATGAAAGGCAATGGCTCTTGTAAATTTCATAAATTATATGCATAATGATGAAATATTTGAGAATATTTTATAAGTATAAAAAACTGTAGTAAGCACCTGTAAACTAAATTATTCAGCCACTATTAAATAACTGCCTATGCATATATTCTCATTAATGATTGCGATAAGAGGCTATATGTTGTATGACGATAGAAAAGATCAGCTAAAGGAATCACTTCATGGTAATTTGGTAAAATGCTAAATAAGTGATGAAAAACAAAAGTGTTCGATTATTGAAAGTCACTGTAAATATCATAAATAACCTAAGAAGTGTTTTTTATTTGTTGTGAGACTAAATAAACTATTTGATATAGTGTTCCTTTAACAAATGTAAACAGAGGTTGGCGGGCGGTTGTAAGACTGACAAATGTGAGTCGATGAAACACGAGAATCGTGAGGAAGAAAGTTTCAGTCAAGTAACAAGAAATGTAATGAGGCGATAATCCAATACGTGGATTCGCCTAATTCGCAATATATGTAATTATGAGTCGACCTTCATCTTGATGCGAACCAGGTTCAACGTTGGAACGTTCAGCAAGGTTGAACAAACCATGGTCTTTTCTCCGATTAATTGAGGCAGAGTGAAAAATAGCTCGATGCTGATGGACGGATTTCGGCAATTAACATAACCTGCTTTATTTACACTCAGGTTGTCTATGCACTCTCTGCCATCTCAGCTTATGCTAATCCGCTGAGGCGCTTCTGGGGTGTTCCGTGAGAGAATCGCGTCATTTAACCCCGCGCGAGCTTAGACATCGGTGTGAATCATTTCTTGGCGACGAAATCAAACGGGAAGTACTAGGAAGCGACGGGAACATCCTCGCAAACCATTGCGTGACACCAGCTCCTGGAAGGTACTCCGAAACACCGAACCCGTCGCCATTCTTATTCCCCCTCGGCGAAAGAAGGAGAGAAGACGTGGGCGAACGACGAACTTGGGGAAAAGGCGGAGAGGGAAAATTGGGAAGCAAGTAGCCTTAAGGTTGCGCTTTTGTCCGGGATCTCACTCCGTTCCATTGCGCCGTCCACTTTTCACCGGCTCGGAGGACGACGCAGGGCGACTGCACGATATGGAATCGCACCCGTTGTGTCGGACACGTAAGTTCCATTTGACCCGATCCACCCCCGAAGCCCCCCTCGCCGAAAGGAAATAAATAAATGAGGGGAAAAAAACCCCTCTCGACACGGCGCTGGCGAAGAGTCCTCCAGAAGGTATAAATGGATAAAAATGCAGCGACTCGAAACAAAAGAAAATTTCGGAGGAAGTTAAATCCCAACAACTAGTCACATTTTCGCCTTGGAATCTCGAAAAAACTGGACCCAATGATGCATTTTACGAGCTATGAGAGAGAGAGATAGAGAGATCTAGCTAACCCTCGTCCTCCCCCCTAACCCTCGTCCCTCTATGGCATCTCGTCATTTACAACGACCACATTTATAATAAATTAATGACCGCGCAGGATTTAAGAGGTGGATCTTTGAGATGTGGGGGGGTGGGAATGGAAAATGGTGATGTAAAAAGGGGTCATGGCAAAATGGGTGCCATTAGAGTGCTCCGCAAAAAAAGAATTACCAAAGAGGTTAGAAGAGGAGATGCAGTTCGTTGGAATTTGATATTTTTCCTTTTTGGTGGGGGGAGTAGAAGAATAAGGAACGGGGGAGTGGGAGACGTCGTCAGTAAGGGAGGAAGGTGGAGGAGGGAGGGAAAATATACCGGAAGAGGACAGATGATGAAAAAAACAGAGGGAGTGATGGGAGCAAGAGGAGTGAGGGTTGTTCGGTAGGAAGCAAAAGCGAGAGTGTTTGGGAAGCAGTCGGGAGGAGGAATGGGCATGAGTTGAGTCACATATAGACTTTCAGGGTCGAGCGGTTTGGCTTTCTACGTGAGCGCAGCATCTGGATGGTTTCCCAGTAAAAAAAAGAGAGGTGGGGGAGGAGCGTGCAGGAGGGGATGGGGAGCGAAGGGAGAGAATAGAGACGGCTTCCGGAAGACATGCAAAGGGCAATGGAACGGGGTCTTGGGGGGGGGGATGATGCAGTGACGTGGGAAGGAAAAAAATCGAACAAAGAGTAGGCTTTGAGCACAGGTAGGATAAGGGTGAGTGAGACGATATCTTTTTTCCATCCAGTGATGATGTGACTGGCGAAAATGTCTTTAAAACCCACAAATAATAAAGCTAGAAGACAACTGGAAGGTTAAGAGGGAATTTTGATACCGAATGGACCAATCGAATGGACATCCGTGCGCATGGACTCTACGAAAGCTATGGGTAGCTACATGGAAATTATTCCATGTCCAATCAAGACGATAGAAGACCATAGGCAATGAATATATGTTTTTTCGGGACATGACTAATTGATGTTAATCCGGTAGGTTAATAAATAATAATTTGAATTCATAAAATGCATACTCCGTAGAGTACTTTTTAAAAACTCGAATTCCGACCTGCGTGTTAATCGGACAGCGTTTTGGTCAACAAAATAATAATAATAACTTTTATCTCGCTAACCGGGTCAGCTAAAATAAAAATAAGTGACCACATTTGGTTTCATAATGCTTCGTTAAACGATGCAGTTTTCCCAAAACACGGCCGCGCCAAACTATTCACGGTGGACACCAAACACCACGGTTAAGGGGGGAAGGAGGTGAGGGAGATATGGCGGAGGATGGCGGGAGGGGAGTGGCGCTAAGGAAAAAACACACCGCAGAGGGCGGGGTGGGGTGGGTAGAAATAAATATTTTTGCGGATGAAAATGGTGCCAAATGGAAAGAGGAAAGTTCACCGAGGGAAAAGCCAGAACGGGAGGCAGGCGGGCAGGCAGGCAGGAAGGAGAGGAGGAGGAGAAGGAAGAAGAGTTATGGAATCAAATAAATTTTTCTGAAATTTAATAGCATAATCCCTTGTATGCAACGATACCCACAAGATTTATTCTTTTGCCTGAGAAATTTGCAATGCACCCCGAACAACAAACCGTCAAATAATGAATTTTTCAAAATTCCGGACCCTGCATTTCGTCTATCAGAGATTTTACTGTATCACTTTCCTACTCCAATAATACAGCAAGTAGAATTTAGAGATAAATTTTCAGGAAAAGTAACTTGTCCCAATATCTAACTAAAATATACCTTCTGACAACTTCCAGAAGGTATAGTAAATCAATAAATCACAGAATGTTACCCAAGTCAGAATCTTTTAATGATCCAAGTGCCAGTTCATTTTCTTTAATCTTGTTAAATATCATTATGCTCAGTCAAATCCAACTATATAATTTTTCTATAACTTGAAAAGATTTTAAAATATAATTTATACAAACACTGTACATATGTAATGTACAGTGCGTATATGTACAACAACCATTATGAAGACAAAATTTTTACAATACCCATAATCAACATGATCAAAACTTGATAAAATGAATCCATTTTTATAATTATTAGGAGAGGTTACTATTTGAATTTAACCTAGTAATATAATCTATCTATACGAGAGTCATGCCATACTTATTTTCGTAAGCTAAATATACTGCCACTTCCAGCTATTTACATTTTCCAATTAATTCTGTTTATCAAAAAAAGTATGTCACATTTGGAGCTAAACCATGATAGTCATATCTATAACACAAGAGCTAAGAACAATATCCATGTCCAGTAAAAATGGATCAACAAAAGCCACTATCACCACGGAGTTAAATTCTATAATAGTATCTCAAGAAAAATTAAAGATGTGGAATCCATTAATGTTTTTAAAAACAAATTAAAAATATTTTTGGTGAAAATACTAATTTATACACCAGATGAATTCACTGGCTATTGGACAATGCATATGTTTTCTATTGTATTTTCTTTACTATTTTTATTTGACAAGTTCTATGACTTTTGTATGACCTAAATGGAAAAATAAATATACCATTATAATTATTATTCTTGGTTAATATATAACAGTTTTAACAACAGTAATAAATACATTATTTAAGTTGCATATGTACAGGTAATACATTCCTAGGTTGTATTGCCCAGCAATGAGAAAAACAACTTGTACTTGTAAAAAACAAGTGCTCACAGATGAGGGGAATATTATAAATAAGTGGTCAGTCTCCCCCATCCAGCAGCAGGACAAATATATGTCCAATGCCAGCCATGGTATTCATGTTTAGGTAACAGCAAACCACTTCAGTAGAAAAAAAGTTCTGGGAAGAGGATCTCATATACTGGAGGTGGACCATCCAAATTATTATATAATGTCACTTGTTCATCAGAACTCATTTGCTGATGGAGATGACCCAGAATATGTGACGATGAAGCTGCCATGAGCTGTGGAGATCGTGAGCATTCCATTAAGTTATCTGGAGGTCTCTCTTCAGTGGACAGTCGCCAAAGTATCTCATTCAGTTTGTCCTGCAGAGCATCATTTTGCTGCAAGAGTAATCAGTTCCTGTCATGTCTACTATGAAAACTCATAATCGCATGAGAAATGATTATTCCTTCCAAGAATGAACTTATGATCTAAAATAATATAATAGATTTACCTTGATTAATAAGCAATAACGATGTCCACAACCTCTGAGTACTCACTATTTGAAATCTCTAACCTTGTATACTACTGAAAACATTTAGATATTTTTAGCTATGAAGTTGCAATATTTTTTCTATGTTAAAGGTCACAGGCATAAATTATATTTGCAAAATTCTGTCATAAGTCAATAGAATGAAATAATCTAATCAAGACCTATTGAAAAATTCAGCTTACCCCAAAGCAAAGAAATGGCACTTATATAATTAGAATTTTAATGGCAGGTCTTTTTAATGAATACATTCTAGAGTATATAAATATCAAGAGGATTACATTATCAGAGAGTAACAAATAGCAGATAATTAGAAATAACCATGAAATTCAATGAAGGAATCCATATGAATTTATTTAAACACAATAGGGGCAATTAGATAGTAGATATATTATGAATTATTTATACGTTTAAAATAGATGTTTACTAAAGTGATTATGTAGTTACATTTTGACAATACTTTTGTTAACAGGGAATATATATATATCCACTGTATCTAAAAATCGTACACCACTCACTGCTTTTATCATTAGTGAAATAAGATCATGTAATGGTCTTAATTCAACATGAATAGAGAATAATGCAACTGTCCGATTCAATAAAACCAATCCATTTGGCTATAAATTGCAAATTCATCTTTCTTGGTTCTCTCAATCTTAAAGTGAGCTTAGGGTATACATAGAACATCTTGACTGAAGGCATTTCACCAAAATAACATCTCGCGAACATATAACTCCCCACATTACACATATGCCTTCTCACCTTTGTTTGTGTTCTAGACACAAGTTCATCAAAATCTGCATTCCGGAATGTCTCGCACAGCTGACGACATCTCTCCTCCTCCTCCCCTTCCTTCTCCTTCTTCCATGAATCAGAGAGAACCTTTTTGATTGCCTCAAAGGCCATCTCCTCACATGGAAGTTTCTGAAATATAGCACAAAACAAATACATATTTTGAAGTTTCACCCAAGTCAATACCACATTCCTTATAAATGAAAATACTGACTGACAAAGTTATTTACGTGATGGTTATGAGCATTCCAGTTCTAAATTTCATCATGGTGAAAGAACATTTGGGGAGAACAACAGGCAAGAAGCATTAGAAAGCATTAAAAAAGACCCACTTTACCAGGGATAAATTTCCATCCCTTCCACATAAACATAAAACTGCAGACATTTCTTTAAGAGTCATTGAGAATCATTTCTCTTACAGAACCTATAAAAATGAAACCCTAAAAATTACTTTTATGCATAACAAATTACACTGTGGGTGAATCATTCCATTTTTCCCATGATTTAAACAATGCATACTAAAGTTGTGTCTATAACTTTGACCAAATAGATTACAATGTAATGGACTTTGCATTTCACTTTCTAATATTCACGTTCAATAGGGTTATGGCTGCACATTTCTGAATGATACTGTAAGGGAATAAAAATGTATGTTATTGTAATGCTTACAGAATGTTTAAACATCCCTCTAGGTGCCTTTTTTTTCATCATTTCCATTCCCCTTAACTCACCCTCTGCATTCCAACCAATGAGGACTTCCTGTCAGCATCAGCTGAGAGAGAATCAGGGTCAGCGCCTACAAATGATGAAGATCGGATCCTTGTGGAGACAGAACTGGAGTCCACCCAAGAGTGTTTTGGAAGGCCAGGATCCAACCCAGCACCCAGGAGATGCTCTGCCAGAAGGGTCTGGTCCAGGAGGAGATTGTGAGGGATTATTACAGTAACATCACCGTAGCTTTCGAGGAGTGGAGGCAGCAGTTGTGGTGCTCTTTCCTCGCGGGATGTTGCCACCTGCAAGAGTAAACACAATTAAGAAAAGAATCCAGGGAAATAAGCGTATCAGAAATAAATAAACTTCTTATTATGCTCATAACTTATCTTATTCCCTTCAGAGTGATCCTCTAGGATACAGAATACTTCACAAAGCATGTCTGAAGCCTTTAGGAACACTCTGCCTTACGTGATTGGATTCTATGGGTGATGTCTATGTGGTGGTTGATACCAAGAGGTCTAAATGCCCTTGAACTCCAACCTAAGGGGGGCCCATCACCTCCCTTAAATCATGTAGTCAAGGTATAGAAACCTGAAAATATGTTTCACAAATGGGAAACTGGAATAATAAGCCCAATTCATTAAAAGGGGATAAAGTAGTATGTGAGAATAGTAGAGGTATCACATTGTGTTGTGTGGTGTACAAGATTTTAGCTAGTATTAGTAGTAAGAAAGTTAAACTATATACAGATGATGATGTCCTTGGAGAGTACTGGTGTGGATTTCTATCATTTCCAGATGCTGTTGATAAAATATTTGTTTTACAATAGATAAGAGAAAGTAACTGCCCCTTCCCCTCCCTCCCAACTCTATTCTTTTAATTTTCATGCATAATTGGGTAAATTAGAAAGTGAATTCTGCTCTTATCAAATAGACCTTTGAGTTGACCAGTATTTGTTTCTGACCAGAGAAAAGTACGCTCAGACAGAAGCACTAGCAAAATATTTAATTTATTTATCTGTTTGTAAAATGTAAAAATCATTTGAAACCAAAGCAAGATAACGTTATGCACAATAAGTTCTACAGATGGGTTTCATTAGTGAAAGTACTTTGTAGGTGAAAGAATCTGGGCATCTAACTTTTTCCAAAGTTAAGGATCATACAATTACTATCACAAAATATAAATATTAATTCGGGAATGGCAAAGGTTTTACCTGTAGCGACCCCTTTTAGTAGCACAATGGTACATGGTGTCATTTGGAATAATTCCTTCATTATGTGAAAATAAGTGCTAACTTGCAACATGCTGTGCCATAGAATATTACAAATGGTTTCAATAGAGTATTGAAATTGATAATGGTCAAATAATGATGGTCTATATCAAGAAAGTTATAATCCGTGAAAAAGAGTTGATTGATCTATGGTCCCTAAGAGAAGATTCTTTGACTTGTGTTTTCCTGTTTTTGAGAAGCTTGGACTTATAACTTGTTAAAAATAACTTCAGATGAAAATAACCCAATACTTATTTTTAATTATCAACAACATTTACCCTTTACTAGCTCATACCATTTTGGGATACAGAAATAAACTATATATATAGATAGCATTAGTGACACTTATGGTAAATTTAACCTTGCGTATTTTTTGGATCTAATTAAACAATGCACTGAGCTGTTCTGGCATCAGAGACTCAAATTTTGAAATCCAAAACACAAAAATGGCATGAAAAACTATCTTACTGTATAAAAAATCATTAAAAAAGTGGAAGGCAGTCTAAATGCAAGATATTATTTTTTTATAAAGAGACTGGCTAGCAGAAGGAACACCATAATCCAAGGCCACTTTAGAAGTTGTGTTTCAGTACATACTTACAAAAATGTTAAATGCTTGAATATAAACTGACTTACTTTGTGTGCATACTCCATGATGGGTGGAATTGGAACAGCGTGGGCCACAAGGACAAAGAGACTCATCACGATTGAATGCAAGTAGTATTTGTGGTCAGTGCTCAGCGTTGCATTGGTCAGTGCAGAATCCTGAGATCATGATATGAAGAGCATATCATTCAGAGGAATTAAAAGAAATGCAAGAATTTAGATGAATTGCCTTTTCTATTAATGAACTACTTGACGAAGCCCATACAAGCGTATTCTTGTTTCTATGGTGAAAAAAATCAATCTATCTATCCTTAATCATTCTGTCTGATAATATCTAAAGACAAATGATTTCACATCATTCATTACGAAATTGTCAGCTGTATCATTCAATTTAGCATTTGGTTTAATATGTTAATACTCAGGAAATGTGGATTAGTAAATTATACACACTTAGTATTATCAAGTTAAACTAAGTAATACATATTAGTACTGATTGGTAATGATGACAATATTGTAAATAACATGAATTAAAAGGTCAAAAGACTTTATGAACATATCATTAAATATTACCATTATCAAGACCAAATGCTTGAGGGATTTTCAGTTATTTGGCCATTGGTCAATATCCCTTGATATTTGGGCAACAGATGACATAAATAATGTTATATGTATATATAACATCACTGATATCATATGATGGATGCTAAATATCATTTGCCACTTAAGGAGTAACAGTGATAATAAAAAAATTAATAAATGATAAGACATGTTTTAGCAGCATCATAAACTGAGCTTTACTCCACTCTCTCTCAAATCGATTTTTTCTGGGTGCATCCTCCCCATACTTGATTATTGTTCCCCAATAGCATCCTCCACTTGCCCCACCAACCTCAACATTCTAAATTGACCATTTAACTTTTTCCTGTCTATAGTGCGACATCAAGTCCCTACCTGCCGGAACCTTTCAAACATCAAACTACTTTTCCGCTATCAGAATTTCACCTCTTCACACTTCTTCTCATAACCGACATGAAATTCTTTCATGGGATCATGAACAGTCACCCCAGAACCACCGAACCTCCTACCTTATTTCTCTCTTCACATCCCCTCTCGCAAAACTCATAACTCCGTGATTTTCCATCTTCCTGCTGCCATCTTTCCTTAACTCAGAGATCACTTATGTACCATATACCATTAACTTTTAACTCATTAATTTCCTTCTCTAACCACCTCGATATTTCTTCACCAGTGTCATATTTTATCTATACGATCAGAATTTTGTCTGAAAGCTTGCCCAAGTTATTGCATGTATTTTTAGTGTTAGGGTTAATTAATTTATTTTTTAACCTGTTTAGTTTTTTTAGTTTAATTTTAAATGCCTTTTTCCCTGTTTTTTTTAAATATTATACCTATTTGTTTAATGTAATTTGTTCAACAATTCAATATAAGGCAAGTTTTGGCTGTTTTTTTAATTAATTACAATAAAAAATAAATAATAAGTAATTATAACTTCAGCCGTATGGTAGGATGCATAAACATCTATAAAAAGTAAATTGCAGCTAAACTATTAACTTTATTAATTATATCCACCCTTGTGATTTCACTTTAATGCTGGTTTAACTGGTAAAAAAATCACTTGAATGCAAATCTAATCACTGCCTAGGGTCATTAGAATAAACAAAATCCCATGAAGCTATTTGTTCCCCTGTTCTCACCTGTATACTTATCAGGAGATGAAGAAAGTCAGCAACAGTATCCTCACAAGCTAGTTCAGTACACAGGAGAGCAACAGTGGTGTAAACTGCTTCAACATTGGCAGCTGTGTTCCCTGGCTGTTCTAG
>WURS02012170.1:0-12315 GCA_011762765.2 Rhinocypha anisoptera | reverse complement strand
TCTCATGCCAGACCGCACGTTGTGTCTCTATGTGTGTGTGTGGGGGGGGGGAAGCCCGGGGGGGAGGGGAGGTGCTGCGAGTGCGGGGTTCTGTGGTTCGAGGGGAGCCAAGACGTGGGGGGGGGAGGGCGCGGCGAATGGAAAAGGACTGACGGGATGATGGTGTGGCGACCAGGGATGTGTACGTACTGATGGAAGTCCGTCAAAAGAATGCCTCCCGGGAGGAGGTGGGAATCGAGAAAAGGGAACTCGGGTGTGGTGATGTTGGGGGCGGGTGGGTGACGCGAAAGATCAAGGGATTGTAAGAGTGGAGGGAGTGGGGATATCAAGTGGCCGGCGTCGCAAAGGTGGGTGTGGGAGGATGAGGGAAGAGGGGGAATGAGGAAGAAGATGGTTTCGCGTGAAGGGGGAGGGTATGGTGGTAGGTGCCGGAGAGAAGGAGAGATATATATATAGAGAGAGAGAGAGAGTTTGAGGGGGAGGGGAAGGGGGGAAAGCGGACTTGCCTGGGAGGAGAGAGATGGCGGAAGTGGGAGTGGGTGGGAAGGAAGTGTATCCCCGTAATGGGGAGGAAGGTCTGAGGGAAAAAAATAAGAGCGGTGTAAGCTCCTGGAGTAATAAGGGGGTGGATGCAAAAAAAAAGCTCCCTCCCCGCTTCCCCTCGTTCCCCCTCCAGCAAAGAAAGGGAGGCGGAAAGAAATGACGAAGCCGTTTGTCTCTTTGTTCGCCGTATTGATGCTCTTTTACTCCTGCCTCTCCCCCATCTCCCACTTCCAACCTCCCCTTCCGCTTTATTCTCTATTATTCCATCCTCCCCACTCCATTCCCACCCCCGCAGTTCTTGTGTTGGAGGTTTTGTGCTTCTTTTCATCCCTCGAGCCCAAATCCTCTGAAATTTTTCGGGGCGAAGGGGAAGGGGGAAACGGAGTGGAAGGGGGAAAAAGGCAGTGTAATGCTTCCGGAATGAACGGATTGTGAGAAGGAAGGAGAATACATAAGTTGGAGGCAGATTTTAGCGAGGAAGCTTAAGGAGAAGTAGCACGCATGGGTTGTGATGGCGTATTTTGGCTTTCACGAAACGAAAATCGCCAATAAAGTAAGCCAAAGGAAAGCAAAGTGAAGATGTGGGGCGAAGGCTACGACTGAACTTCTTGTATAGGGTTTTCGCGTAAGGATGTAAGAGCAGTCAACTATGATATAAGAAATGTTGGTAAAATTAGGATAAGTTCAAGAAAAACTCTAGAAAGATAAGGAAAAATAAATGTATCAATTGCATCAAAATTTTCTCCTTCAAATGGAAATATCCACAGGAAAATTTTTAAAAATCGAATGAATGGAATTCCATCAATATAAGAGTTCTGTGCGATAATTTTAAGAAAAATTTCGTTTTCCCTTAATTGAGATGAAAATTAGATTTTTAAAAAGTTTATCAGATTATTATTTTTTTATAATCTAAGCAGATCTAAATGAATCCAGGAAAAAATTAGGAGAATCGTAAGAAAATCAACTTGAATTATGGAAAGGGTTGTTGTCCTTAACGAGAATCATAACAGCTAATCTGCAATGTGTAACAGAGGTCAATGTTTGATTTACATTCATGTTTTGAATGAATAAGGTCATTCAATCACTGTTCCTGACGAAATATTTATTTCTCAACGCTTGTGAGGATAAATAAAATAATAAATAAAACTTATAGTTATACCAAAGATTCCATCAATTTCAGGTATTTGAATGTGAAAGAACCTGTTGGCATAGAAGTATCGAAGACTTATTTTATAATACTACCCTAAACTATTTCAGGTTACAGCACAACATACGTCCCAGTATAAAAAATGGATGTGTGTTTTATTAAATCATACAAACAATAAGGACGCTTATGATATATGAACTGAGCCAAAAATAATTGTTTGGACAATTATGGCCGACATTTTTAAAACTTCCACAAAGTGAACATAGGTCTTATTTATTTAATGAATCATATGGTCCTCGTTTATCAGGTTTTAATTCATTTTAAGCATTTAAAAGGGTCATATTCCATTCCTGAATACATAAAATAATTATACCAAGTTTTTTCTTCAGTAAACGTGTAAAAAATTTAAAAAATATTGAGATCGAAATTTCCAATCCAATACAAAATATAACGTAAACCTGCCTTGTAGATACCTTCATAACCTTAGTCATTATGAGGAGATAGTCTTAAAGCTTACAACGACTGAATTTTAAAATCATTCACCTAATCTAAACGGGTTAAAAATACCATTTTCATTTTATGTACTCAGCAACTTTTATAACAGAAATCCTCTTTGAAGTTGAATGGAGAATGAAAAGTTGAATGTGTAGGTCTTTGAAAAATTCGATGAGGTAGAAAGAGAGCGTTTTAAATGCTTTCATTTGCACTCCCTTTTCCAGACGCGGCGTCAAGATGAACTCCGTCGGCAGAGGAATAAAGACTGGCGATACGGGGTCGCGGCCATTCACTACCTTAATGCGACGGTTTCAAGAGCCATTTTGGTCACCCCATTTTCGCGCTCTCCCTCCCTTTTCTTATCACCTCGCAATTCACGTTCAAACGATGTCACTAATTCACCTTACTCTACCTTATTCACCCTTTTACTTTCCGCTCTTATTATCTTATATTTCTCTTCGAATGTGATAAGAAAATATTTTTACGAAAATCTGAACAATCCCTTTTAGTTTTAAGTCGAGAGTTTAGATGAGAGAGGAATTCTTCTGGTGTTTTCTAGACGTCAGTAACTATGACACTGATCTACCTGATGTGTACATTTCTTTTGCCCATAACTTTGTAAATAAAGTAAATGAAAAATGTTAAATGTTAATTCCATTTTTCCAAGAGTGAAGGAATTCATTAATATTACACTGTTTTAAACATGTGATTGTGAACATAAATTTGAAGAGATTTGTTCAGATTTATTTAACCAGCAAAGGTAAAGTTTGTCTCGCTAGGGCAAAATTATCAATACGGCACAAACTATCACAAAAGAAAATTACTTGATAACCTCAAGAACTTTGAGAGACCATTTATATAATTATTCAATAGTTTAATCCTAAAAAAGTGGATATACGCACGACCTTATAAAAAGAGCTGAACAGAAACAAAAATTTTCCAACTCACTAATCGCTTGGTTCTTGCTTGGTTCGTCAGGGTCTTTCAGGGTTCTTTTCACCACGACCGATAGTTTGCGTGCTAAACCCTTTCCCTTATTACATTCTTTCCTAAGTCAATCTAAGATATAATGTCCACTAGGATTATAAATATCTAATAAATTTCTCTAAAGGTGACTCAGCAACTGGCAGTAATTCAACAGTTTCCCAAGCATGACCCAAAAATATAAAGTGTCTTTGATAAAAGTAATCCCGTTCTGCCACAAAAGTTCGTATCCCTCATGTTGCAACCTTGGAGAACCCCGAGACTCAATATGTTCAGGTAAATAAGCAAGCACGCACGATTACCCTCGCCATCAACCAGAAGGTCGTCCTACGACGGGAGAAATGAAAACTTCGATGGGTGGTTCTAGGCGAAGCACACCGTGGATGAAATCTTACGTGTGGAGAATGAAAGGAGGTGAATGAGGGGCGTGGCTGGTAGGGAGGGGAGTATAAATACGGGGCGAAGCAAATGAGAAAGTTCATTGGAATGGAAGAGAAGCGATACGAGGGCTGGGGATTGGTGGAAACTGGAAGAGTGGAGCGGAGGTATCCTGCAAGCGAGCTAAAGGTGTGAGTTGCTTGTTTACCTTGCGAGAATTGCGCGAGTCAATGTTGAAAAGAAGCTGGAGATGTCAGGCGAGGAAGTTTGATGGAAGAGTGTGTATGTGTTTGAGTGTATGTGTTTGAGTGTGTGTGTGAGAGAGAGCAAGAGAGAGAGAGAGGATCTTTCTTGGTGGTAGGGAAGGAAGAACTTTCCGTGGGAGCAAGGGAGGGGAGGGAAAGAAGGGATATGATGGACGGAAGAGACGGATGCGAAGAGGGGTGCGCAACTGAACGAATCCCCCATAGAGAGGGGGGAGACGAATCTGAAGGGCGGAAGGTGCATTTGCCAGAAAAAGAGTGAGAGAGACCGTTTCCCAGACTCCCGCGAGGAGCAAATTTTCAGATGCGTGCCTGCACTCCGTTCGGGAGGCTACGTAATGGAAAAGTCTCTGGATTCGATGCGGGGGATGGAGAGAAGTTTGGAGACGAAGAGAATATTGAGAATGCTTAAGGAATGGGAAGAGACGGCGGCGAGAGGAAGGAAATTTAATAAGCGAAAAGATATATATATATATATATAAGTGTGAGTGTATATATATATTATATGTGTGTGTATATATATATATGTATATATATATATATATATACACACACAAACACAACAAACCCAGTTGTTGAATGCAATGGGAAGTTTAGACTTTGATTGCTGCAGATGAGAATGCACTAAGAATGGTTGAGAGAAAAATAATTTATAAAGTTTTCGGACTAGAAAATGGAAATTTTATAAGGAGAAGCAACCATGAGCTGAATGAATTGATAGAACGCGAGGGCAGAGTGCGCTTTATAAAAGCGCAACTTCTAACTTTTGCTGACCCTGTATTGAGAACAGGTAAGCATCGAGGGTAAGATAAAAATAAATGTTAGAGCTAGAGTAAAAGTCACATTTAGATGGAGTGACAACGTTGATAGACATTCACAGATTATATAAGTGCAAAACTGGAGTTCGGTAGTGTCAGATCGGCCAACCCGCCGCACAGAGAAAACTTTACACTGAACTGTTGCGCTAAATGATGATTTCGTGTCGAATTTTAGTCACTGTACATCTCTGACTACATACCACTTCTTTATCTAGAATAACGGTGTAAGAGAACCACTAATAGATTAACATAACTTTGGAACTGTCTCAAAGGATACTTGGGTGACAAAATATTGTATACAAAAATAGCAACTTTCGAAAATTTTAAAGTTTTGGAAATAAGGTCTGAAGTAATTAAAATGATACGGTCGATTCTTACATATTCATACTATATAAAAAATATTATTATCCCAAAAAAACAATATTTTAATTGATTGAATCGATCAAACATTGGTTTGCAAATATCTAGCTTAGGAATCGGTATTCAATGCACATAGAATTACAACACAAAAAAACGATTGTTTATCAAACGCTACTGTGAATCCAATCCTACGGATTTGATAATCAGTTGAGTAAATTCATTATGACGTCACAATTATTAATTGACCCGAGAAAGTATATGAATGGCCTCATGAGTGGAGGTAAGGTGCGAAAGAGACGAAGGACTTGAAAGCACATGTGTACATGAAGTTATGGAGACGTATAGGATGAAAAATAAAAAAAGAGGATCATATGCTGGAGGAAAATAAGAAGTTGAAACGTCTCCCTAGGAGATTCCGTTAACGTTGAGCCGTCGTGACGGGTCGAAGAAGACGGCTGTGGCATACATTGGCGGGGAGGACATCAATGAAAGGATACAGAAGGTGAGGCAGAACCCTTCGCCTTCAGAGCACAGGTCTAGAGGAAAAGTTCTTTCGATTGTAGAGAGTAAGCCTCATCTTCTGAGGTGAATCAACCCCCTAATGTTATCGAGCTTAGCCGTTACACTCTTTTTATGAAAATCTCAAACTAAAGCTCCTTCAACAGGGCTACGGGTAAGGTATTGTTTTTACTAGACACGAATATGTGAGTAAAGTAATCAAGACAACAGATGAATCTTGCCTTTTAGGGTAAAAATGAATCTCCAATTTTAAAACTAAAAAGAAAAACAATTTTACATTAAGTTTTTAAAATATGAAAGTCTCGTGGAAGAGTGTGTGTCTCAGAACTGAACATATCTTACATATATAACATTTAAGAGTAAATAAATAGCTAAACACATTAATTAGTTGAATTTTTCAATTTTAAATAGCCTACATTATATAGAGGCGTATCGGCTTGAAAAATCATATTTATAAAAATTTTGAATTTAAAAATTTAGTTCCAATATTTTACGTTTTCGGTAAAAATATTTAAAATATGGATATATATATATATATATTTCTAATAAATAAAATAACTTAAGTAATTTTACTAAATAAACATCTCAACTTAAACCCCTCCTTGAAGGTGGTGAGTACCAATTGTGGAATACTCTAATGGGTAAAAATTGACTCAATTGGTAACTTCCGCATAGATGCATCGAGAGGGCTCTCTTCGAGCGGGAGTAACAATATAAGCACTAAAATCGTGCCTTTGTGAATTAAAATATACACAATTTTAATTAAAATACAAATTCATGATGCAGCTTCATTTGTTTGACTTATGAATAAGTAAAACTTATAGGAAGGACTCTTTTGAGTTACTAATAATGTGAGGTCACACTCAGAGGAGCACGCAATTCAAGCTATAGCTAAGAGCTTACCAGGTGGAGATGAAAAACCACTTGATGAAGCAGACGCAGATGCGACAGTCTAGAAAAGATAAAGCAACATCTTTGATAAGTCCAAATTTTGTTTTTTAGACATTAAACTTAATACATATTAGCATCTTTAAAGAGAATGAGATAAAATCCAAGACCCTCATTATACCTTTTTTTTAAGACATCGCTTCTAGTTATTCTTGGAACAGTTACAAACTATTACCAAATATCTAACATTGTATATACATATACAAGTCCGCAGTTCTCTCAGACTGACGAAGGGGCCAGAGAGCCCCGAAATACTTCTCCGTTATGCGAGTTTCATTATACTTGTTTCTGTGTGTGAATGAGTATAAGTGTGTGCGTGTGTTCGTGTTTGCTGATCGTCTGAGTTTTCGTGAAGTGTGTATATATATATACTCATGGAAGCACAAAAGAAACGTAGAACACACAAGGATCCTAAATTTCGGTGGCCGAGGCACACCTTTTTCTAAAGGATCGAGGAAGAAGAATGAGTTTGATTGGGATAGGAACAACGCGCTGGTGGCGTGACTCATGGAAGGGGAGGCGGCAGCGGAGGGAGGTGGAGAGTGGAGGCGAGATAAAGAATAAGAAGGTTGGGAGGCGGGGAGTGAGGTGAGGAGAAGGGGGAGATATTGAAGTATATTATTCCTCCTAGAATGTATTTCATATTTTAGAAAACATTTCATCTTTAATCCACAGAATTCCCTTTAAGTTATTGTCAGTCTGATTAATGTCACCAATCGATATAAAGTTTTTAATTCTTAAAACAGGTCTAACTAAAAGAGAAAAAAATAGAGGTGTTATAAAAAGACATCTCGAAGGAATTTTCTTTGATAATTTATAGCATACCCATTATAGATAATTTAATTCCGTGGATGAGTGACTAATTTATTCCGCATTATCATAATAAATATCCCTTTTATTTTAAAGTAAATTCATGATAAATTACCTTATGACTATAAATATTTGTAAACACTGTTTATTTGACTGTAAATTATTTAAAGATTTTTTTGCAGACTATTGAAGATCGGATGCAATTTTGCATGAAGATAAAAATAATTTTAATTCTTTTCAGAAAGAATAATCTATACACATTATCCATCAAATTAAATAAAATTAGACGTCCTTCCTCTTTCACCTCTCAAGTACAACTTATCTACTACTGCCATGTATCTTATTCGTGCTCAGTAATTCCCTCCTTGAGGTAACACGATAGCATAAAGCAAATAAAAACATTTTTGCGTCTGCGGTAAATAATGTTTCCCCTGCATCATTTTACCCGCAGTACCAAGCTCCAATTTCATACTGCCTCCTCTCCACACGAGTTAGATCATCTCACTTAAAACACCAGGAATATTTTCATTAACTCTTCCTCTCCACCGGGGAATCTGTCCCTCCACAATAGTATTAATCATAATAATTAATGAGAATGGGGTGTCTTCGAGCGCGCGACTCCGAACCAATCCACATTCTTATCCTCCCATCTTGTGGAAACAACTCCAATTAAAACGCAAGCACTCTCGGCTGAAGACAACAGCGCCATGATTCTTCGTGGTGGCCCTTTCTTCAACGCCTGAAAGAGGGTGAGATGTAACACAGCTATCCAACCGTTAAAGAGTTTTAAGACTGAAGGGACGGCGGAGCGAGATGGTTACGTGTGAGTCGAGGAGGATGGAAGGGAAGCGGGAGGTGTGTATGGGGAGTTGCTGAAGCCTTTGGAGTGAGTGCTTTCGCTGTGTTGAAGAAATGAATAAAAGAGGTGCGGAGAGAGGGAGAGAGAGAGAGATCCAGCAGGGAGAGTGTTTCCCTTGATGAAATTGCTAAGCGTGATAAAAGAGAAGAGGATCGTTGTGGGAGGCAACGGCTACCGGCGCCCGCGTGAGTTGAATAACTCATCACAGGAGTATATTAAAGCGTACCGAGGGCGGAATGAAATGTCTCCCCGATGTCTTCCGCAGGGAAATGGGTACAAAGGAACACCCGAAAATTTCTCCAGCACTCTCTCTCTCTTTCCCGTTCTCTGTCCATCTATTTTGACCAATTGTGAAAGCAGTGTAAAAATGAGAAAAGAATGAACGAAAATGAGAAGAAAGGGAGGACGAAAGGAAGGGAACGAGGGAATTCCACAGGAACGGAGTGAGGGTGGGAAGGTATGCGAATGGCCAATTTCCAAGTACAATAAAGAAATTGGAAGGAATAAGGAAGTAATCACTGTTCACTTGCTGAGGGGAAGGAAGGAGTAGTTTATAAAGGGCTATGGAAAGTGTGAGCAGCAAACTGAACGTGAAATTGACGACTGATTTGTATCCTAGGATTTAAATTCTTAACTCAGTTAACCTAGGATATATGTTTACCTAAAATTCGCTGCTTTGTTCATAATCGAAATGACAAAGATAAAGGCGTATAATTCCAATTCAATTAGATAACTTGAAATATCCTACAAGTGTAAGCTAAGTGTCCAGCATTAAAATACGCATATAAAAGGCACTGTTGTTGGGATGCTGAAGTGGAAGAAAAAAAATTGAAAGTGCATGGTACTCTTTGATGTTTGGGTAGGGAGGACAGCAAGATACATGAATACAAAATATTGATGGAGGAGCAGGGAAGGAGCCAGAAGCAGTGGGAAAGGTGGTGCGATGTACCAGAAGGGGAGTAAGTAAAATAATAACATAGGGAAAACAATGGCGAACAGAAGCGAATCAAAATTCCCATGGGGGAAATGTTTTTTTAAGATGCCTCATACTTCAAAAATAAAAACGAGAAAATATTAAACATGAAATTCATATGAAATGGCCGTACACGGGGAAGTAGGAGATATATTTTACGACTGTCTTCAATCGAGAAACTCGGAATGCCGCAATAGGGAGAAAGTTTTTCCTGCATGCTAGAAAACGTTTTGGTGAATAATAAAGGGTACCCCTATGGTGAATGGTACCACTATATGCACGTGCACGTTAAAAAATTACTTTCAATGCTATAATTATTTTTAACTTTAGTTTCTCTCTATTACTTATACTGTAGCAATCGAAAACTGGACCTTTTTAAAAGCGGAACGCTGGGTGGAATTGAATTACACTTAAAATAATGCAATAGGAGGGTGAAATATATATAATACACCCCTGAGTGGATACTGCTTAAAATAAAATGTATCAAAATGTCAGGATATAGAAAACACAAAGTGAAAAAGGAAAAACGCAAGGGAGAGATATTGTAATAAGCACAGTGAATAGACCTCATTGGCATATAATACCTCGTTGACAGGTGAAAATCGAGGCATTTACGGAAAATGCGATATTAAACATTGTTACACGCATAACGAAAGTAAGGAATAGAGATCCTTTTAAGGAGTTGCAAGTATCTCGAATGTACTTCTTGCACGAAAAGAAACAACACTGCCACATCTCCAACAAGCTGCGAAAATAGCAAGAAACTAACTCACTAATTTCATATTTCAGAAGCCTTAAATATTAAAATTTCTGACCATAACAAACATAATTGTATGAACAAATAAAGTAAAATATTATATCCGAGTGAAAATTATAAACGGAAATATTTGCAGCAATATACTTTACCCCCAGAAGTCTTTTGGAAACGCGACAGAAATACTGAGTCACAAAATATACCAGACCCCATTAAATCCCATCAGAAAGAAACTTGTCTTCTTATGCGATTTCTTTACAAAACCCTCAAAATTTTCAATAAATACGTAAAAATACATGCATTACATCATTTCCGAATATAATTGCTTAGTGGCCAGGGGTATGTGAAATATTGTTTCAGTTGATGAAAAGTATTCATTGCAAAAGGTAAACAAACACAATTCGCTTAATTCATGCAATACTAATGATTCCATTATTACCTAAAAATTTTTATTGTGGTATCAGAAGCAAAATGGACGTAACTTTTTAGGTTCATATAGTATAAGGATAAAATCTATCACTTTTTAACTCATTGATGCAAGGTAATAAGGATAATCCAAGGTAATAAACCCTATGTTTTATCCCCATGCATCAAAATGAAAGAGAACGAATCCTTATCCCTCTGTATTTCAGGAAAAATTAGAAGATAATTTTCAATTTCTACTAAGAAATCTGGATATGTGTGCTGTTACTGTGCGAAAGAGTATTATTCGACAAAAATTAAAACAAGGCAGGTCAGCTTAAATATAAGACCTCAGCAAACACGGGTGATAGGGAGAGATATTCTGACCACGAGAAGACAGGAGGGGAGGCACGAGGTGGGAAGAGACTCAATGAAAGAGGTGAGGCAAATACGAAATGAAAGAGTAGATGGGAATGGATGAAGGCTCTTGTGAACCGAGGTAAGTTGGGGAGTAAAAGGAGGGAAGGTCGGGGTAAAGAAGTGCTGTGAAGTGGCGGGGCACAGGGTTGGAAACATATGCAATTCGGAAGGTTTAAAATTTACTGCCCTGAAAGTGCGGAAGTGTTTCAATTTGCCAGGGAATTCTGGATAATGCATAAAAAAAGATCCCCATCGCTTGAGGAGGAGTGGGTGGAATGGTGAAATGGAAGTGGAAAAGAGGGTCTTAGAAAGGAGGAAAAAAATGAGATTCTGGAATTCCTTAAAGACGGGCAATGAGAGATTTTTCCTCACTTCCTTTCGGGGCTCTTGATGAATGCATAGCCTTGAAAAACACGTCTAAATTTTACAAATATTTTTCTGATACATATATTATAATTTTTTTCCAATGAAATCATTCCACATGTTTGTCAGTAGCAACAATAAGCTGAATAAGTTCAAAATGTATGAAAAAATACATGGAATTTCTTGTTATTAATGAGAAACTACAATTTTCCAAAAGAAGACTGTCGTTTTTTTCCAGGAACTCATTTTCAGTGCTGAACTATTAAGCGAGTTTCCTCAATTACTTACATGTAATTTTGTGGACATTTTGTTAATTTAAATGATGAAAATTAGGGAAAGATTTTCGTTGAAAAACTTTCCCTAATACATCTCCTTAAATATACACTTCCAGAAGTGAACCCAAATAGCTAGTATGAGGTGTCTTAAAGAGAAACATTATGGCAACACTGCCTTTTCACATGCCTACACTATACATATGCAACATGAATGATGTGCGTTATAAGTATCACATAAGCTGTCATTCCAATCGTAGTCATTTTTTATTGCCCCCTCACTAGCCAGAATGATTCACAATTTCATTTATAACTTTACCCAATATCGTTCCATCTACATCCAAAACCTAAAAGTCGCCTGTAAGTGTAAGGCAGGGGGTGAGAACAGGAAGTTTCGTATGTTAATCCTCCTAGACTTTTAGAAACAGTTTAATATATTTTTGAGCGATTGCTTCAAGTATTTTCCGCGGAAGCAGGAATCTCTAAATCAGATAATTTTGGCACATATCTCTTTCAATTTATTAATGTGAATTCATATCAATTCTTACTTACTCGATTCATGGCCAAAAAATTTCAACTTGACAAGATAATATTACCTAAACAGAGTAGCCATCCATACTTCGTGAAATACATCTATCTAATGCTTTATCAATTTTTAAATAATCACCTGGAGTTTAATGAAAGTTAAATCTTATCAAAGCAACCAAATGAGAAGAAAGTAAAGTTTATATGATACTAAATATATAAGCGTGAAATGATTGAACATTTTTACCGCATTCCGATCCATTAATATATTTTTATCAGAATTTATATGAGTATCTTACTTGAATTACACGATTTAAATGAGATTATTTTAAAAGCTTCTATATTAAATAGCATGTTTCACAACTCAACTAACCTTAAAATCAAGTCTTAAGACACTTGATTGTACATTTCAACACGGTAAATATTGAACTTTAAACTTATGTTGATAAATGAGGAACCTCAAGACTGATTACTTATATATA